>OVAV01002352.1:0-11343 GCA_900406375.1 Iberis amara
CGTGTAATCTTGTCATTTTACGTTTCCCGACGTAAGAATAAACATAATTTTTTTCTTAAGAGTCCATTAAAGTCTAGCTCTATACAGAATAGACAGCGTATGTTGACTCGATTTGATAGACAACATGATAATGAGAACAAGTTATCCATGCAAATGCGTCCAGGCGCATTTTTGAAATCGACAGATTGGCGGTTCCGGTAATAAAATTTGTCGATGTTCAATAGTGTTCTATTGGTATTAAAATTTGTCAATCAACCAAAGATGAAGAATACCGTAAAATTTAAGTATATTCAGTTTGACGTGAATAACAAAAGAGAAAGAATCTCAAAAAAATAATTGATACGTTACGAGTCTATAGGCAATTCAAGCAGGTGAGGAAGATGACATTGAGAGTGTTTTCTGGCTTATACATCATTTACTGTTGCAAAAGAGGCTTCAATTGTGCCTTGAACAGGTTGGCTAGTTCACCTCGTATCTCCATCTGCAAACCACAACTCGTGGCATTTAGTTCTACCGAATACATTTTAGACAAAATATAGAAACAAAGCAAAGACTTGCCTGTTCGCAGCACACAAGCCTCGTGAGCAGAGGATAGAACTCTCTCATGTGTTTCCTAAATATTTTGTTGTTCATAAAACACATGCCTTCAAGAACCTGGAATCAAAGATCACATCAGAATTTCATAAATAGTACTCAGCAACAAATGTATAGGCAATTAACCTTCACAATCACGGGAGACCGCATCTCCAGTACCCGATGAACATCCATGTTAGTAGTCTCCCCCAAAGTGGATTGGAGATCCGATGTTTCTTTCAGCACTTGTTCACAGAACGATACCAGTTTTTCTTCTGCTGCACCTTCTAGTTTCTCGTCTTCAACATCTGCAAGCACAGATGTTGTCTTTTGCAATACATCTAAATATATGGTGGTTCCTTCAAGCTCTTGCCGGAGAAGGTTTAAAGGTGGTCTGTGTAAAATAACCATTAGTTAAAAAAAAAAATATATATATATATATCTACTAATAACTCACAGTCCAAAGGCAGGCTTTGTTACTAACCTCTCCGCAGGAATGTGATTCATACGTGTTTTGAGGTTAGAATATGAATTGTAAGAAGCAGCAAACTCTATGAAGGAAAATAAAATGTCCATAATCGCAATCTTCTGTGTTGTTTTCAAATTACTCCAGTACTTTTGCTGCACAATCAAACAAGAAAAGATACAACTGTAAGTTACACCATACACCATAGCAAGTCAGAGAAAAAAATCTAAATACCTGGATACTGTTGATAGCACCAAGTAGAAGCAATTGCGTGATGCATTTTCCTCTAATAGTTCCCAAGGATGGACTCTCTTCTTCTCTGCTGTCAAGCTCTGTAGGATCCTCATGCTACACAAGGAAATAATTAAGTAAGGACTTTCCATTATATATCATATTACTCAGAAAAACAAGACATATTAAATGGAGAACGAGCCAGAGCCAGAGCCAGAGAGTGCCGCACATGGAAAAGAAAATACCTTATACGGAGAAGAGGGTATAGACATCTCTGCAGCAGAGATTTTTGGCTGAGATGTAAGATTCCTGAGGAAGAGATTGTCCATGAATCTTTGTCCAAACGTCTGACTCCGCTGCAGATTTGCATCATCCCCGTCCTTTTGAGACCTTCCAGATGATGATGGACGACCTTTAAGGGACAACATGGTGTTATTGTAAATTGTGTTTTAAGCATACATTCAAATTTCTGCAAAAGCTCAGACAACCTTCAGAACCATCAGACTTGTGGTGTATCCCAGATTCTAAGGAAGCACCAGGTGTACCAATCCTTGGAGATTCCTGAGTGGAGGCTTTCCCATTATCTTCTGGATTACGATCAACTCGTGGAGAATCAGAGGCATCAGCCTCTATATCTCCTGTCAGAACTAGGTTCTTTTTTGGATTTTCGAAACTCAAAGCATTCAAAAGCTCCAACGGTTGAGTTGTGTATGACGCATCTCTGGCAACCGAAAGAAAAAGTTAGACAACAACTTTTGTATATAAACGTTTGTGGTGAAAGATAGTCACCTTATGCTTTTCAAGAGCATATCCCAGTCGCCTTCACTAAATTGGTGACCTCCAACCTCTATGAGGTGAACCAATGCTCCTAAAGAAATCGAAACAACTGTCTGATCTGATTTTTTCGCACAGTCTAAGAGCAAACTCAGAAGTGGTGGCAGCATAAAACAAACTTCCTGCTCCAAAAGTGAAAAAACCAATGGTCAAATTGGCAGCGAGCAATATGTTCCAACATTGCATAGTATGATAACTTTTCTGTATGATTTCATGTATAAACATGATAAGTACTACACTGAAAGTTAAGAGAGTAACAATGGACAACATGTACACAGAGGAATAAATAATAATGCTTCGTCGGTACCTTATAGAAGGTATTAAAGAGATTGCAAAGGAGCTGAAGGGAATGAATGCTTGTTTCACGAAATTTTACATCCCCGGAAGATATCATGCTTTCCTTTCCAGCATGACTCACATGATCAAAAATAGGGAACAAGATGCGATGGAAGATACTCTCCCAGAAAGGAGTGGAGAACTTTTTGCCTCTTTCATTTAGCAAATCAAACAATACCTCCAGCGCACAATTTCTAACTTCGGGTCTTAAATCTGATGTGAGCTCAGATAAACCGGCAAGCATCGGAAACCAGTAATGCTCTGTTACATCAAAAGTTTCATCCTCACTGGTATCAACGGGCTTGAGAACACCACCAGGTATAAGTCCCTGAGCATCATCATATGCGTCAAATGAGCAAACACATAAATACAGAGGGGAGTGAGGGAATTCTTACACAGCCCAAAAAGTAGATAAAAAATGGAGTAAGTGTGGAGTATTGGATTAAAGTTATAACTAAATAGTAAAATGCTTAAGTGTCAAGCTAATTTAGCTTGAAAACATACCTCTGCAAGCCGATCCTCGCATATTCGGAGAAGGGCAATAGCTTTCAGGCTTATCCGGTCTGAGGCTTTGTTATTTGCAAATCTGATGAGACAGTTGACGCAATCCATGAAGCAGTCACCGATCACCTGGTCAAAGTGTTCCAGAATAACTGCAAACAAACTACTGGTTACACAAACATTTACAGAAACAAAAGTGTGGAAAGTACATTATAACTAAGATAAAAGTTCAAGAGTTTGCTAGGCAGTTTGCCACCTTGCTCAACATTCTCAAATGATTTTTCAACTATGGATTCAATTTCGTCATCTGCAGCTGCTGTGAATATCATAAAAACACTCCTCCATCCCGATTTTATACTTCCAACTTTAGATTTTATCATCTATATGAAAAAGATAGATTAGCTTCTGAAAAATTGGCTGCATAGTACTTGCGTGAAGAAAAAAAACTGTATAGTACTGAATAACAAAAGCAGAGGAAGGATACTAATTTTTCAATTTAAAAAGACCAAGTAAGCAACCTGAACGATGCAGTCAACAATTAGGCTCCTTATGGTCTGACTTTGAGTATTCCGCATGATAATTACGAATGGTTTGAGAATATCATTTTGGAAAGTAAAATTGGTAAGCTCAGCACGTTCCAAATACTTCATGCCGAGCTGTCTCAGAGAATCTATGGCATACATTGCAATCTTTTCATCATGATGGCTACCAGCAGATACGAAATGCTCAGCAAGGACAGACCATATTCTTGCCCAGACCTGGAATATGTCAAAAATGCATGTATTTTTAATCCTGAAGTACATACATAGCCAAAGATACATAATCTATCAGCCTCTCAATATTAGCTTTGACAATGCTTAGTGAATGCATATTTTCAAGTTGCATGAGGTGTATGTGTTGGATAGTGTGTTATGACCGTGTATAAGTTGTCATACTGAACATGCATCAAGTAGAACAGAAGACTGTCAGAAGAATACCATTCGAATACGAGCTATATTGTAATAACTGATCTCAACGAGCTTCTGCAAGCTGAAAACACGAGCAGGAGACTGTTTCAGTTCTTCAGCTGAAACACCACATAGAGCAGTAAAGAATTCCACAACAGATTCACTGGGCAGCTTGACACTGTTTACAAAAACTTGTTCAGCCGGTTTCCCAGCTAGTTCCTTTAATGATTGAACAACCCCATCTCTGGAGATCTGGTTTGAACCATGCATTACTGTTGCGGAAATCCCAGGAGTAGAAATAATGTATTCGAGGCGAGAAACACATTCTAAAACTGCATTCCAAGTATCTTGAAGGGTAGCAGGTTCTGAGTCACACAAAGCCAGTAATATCCTCAACGCTTCAACATTTTTGCTCCGCATTTCTTTCGGAGCATGCAAGAAAGTGAACCTATAGAAAATTCTTGGAAAAATTGTCAGCATGCCAACAAATTTCTGCTTCAATAAAACTGGCACCGCAATGGCACATTCACAATTACCCAATACGCAAGGCAACCTAAATAATTTACAAAACTGAAACATAAAAAAGAGGAAAAAAAAAGGGTTACAAGTTTACCTGACAAGTGATGTTAGAAAGGCATAGCGCATTGTATCCATTCCAAGAACATAAGCAATATGTATGCCAGCTTTAAATCCCTCCATGCAGAGGAGAATCCTTGGCTTGTTATCACCTACTTCCATTGTAACGGAGAACGCAGCAAGCAGAGGCCACCCAACAGCATCCACCATGGGCCTTATAATATCCACTTGCTCTACTGTGTGAAAGACTCCTCTTTTAACCCCATCCTTTCGGAAAATTTCTTGTGTTTTCCGAACGATATCCTCAGTCTCAGACTTAGAATCAACTGCTGATATTCTTTTTGGCAAACCCAGATTAAGAATACTGACAAGGCCCCCTCTTTCTTCCCCTCCTGGCCTTTTTCTTATGCTGTCATCATCTTTTAGTTTAATTTCTTCTTGTACAATAGAATCATAGATCTCTTCCAGAAGTTCAGTTGGAGCACAATCTTCAGGATCATTCGTAGCATTCATACGTATAAAATCTGATTTTGACATCTTAGGCCAAACCATTGGGTTATGCGCATCTGTATTTAACATGATAACTGCATAGGCTAGAACATACGCAGTATCTGCATTCTTGAAAAGACCTGGATTGTCTGCGCAATATCTGCTCAAAGGCAACAGTGAAACTGAATATGTTAGATAGATAGGTTTCCAATACACCTAATTCATAATAATTTAATAAGCTTCTTATAATAAACTCAAGAAATAATATAACAAGCTTAATACACGGTGTCATTACCTCTCTGCAAACTTTTCCATAATGCGATCAATTTTTTGAGCCTCTCCTGGAAGTCTAAAACCTTTCAGAAATTCACGAATAGCCGAATGAAACTTCATTTCTGAAAATTTCATTGAATCAACATATGCGTGCATAACAGCAAGAGGAAATTCCTCGTGTTGGCCCAGGTAATCGCCAATCATAACCTATATACAAGAACAGTTATACCCAACCTATAAATATTGAAACTAGGCTTTTCATAGTTCTATAGTTCCACCTTGTTCAAACTCGAAGTAGTTCTCAGAAACTTTGCAACTGCAGCAGGATTCCTTTCGAGCAACTTGTTTCCTATTAGATATTCTACACCCTTCACTGAATTCCTGTTGAACTGCAAAGTGACTGCCCATCTGTTAGTATGTCACTACGAGTGAAAAGCATTGAGGTAAATAATAAATAACCTCAGAGATGGCAGCCTCCATTGTGGATTTATGAGCTTTAGCCTTCTCAAAGTTGCTTGGGATATCTTCCCTGCTTTTGGTTTCCATTGGCTCTCCAGCAGAATCAGAGTCCTCTTTTGCATTTCCTGTAGTATTTCCTGCCTCTCTCCTTATTTTCTCCCAATCAACCAGTGATTTAAGAACGTTAACCAGACACTGGAAATATTCAAGAAAGAGGTTCCTTCAATGAGTCATTGTGTATTTCATAAGGAATTATATAAATTAATATATAGCAATTTACGTAGTTTACTTTCTCCATGCAAGTAAAGCAAAACATCCATGATGCCTACCTGAAGAGATGAACCTTTTACTGAAGCTGACTGCGAAGCCATGGCAGGATTTGGATCAGCACTTTGAGACCCTTGAGCAATTTTAGACAGTGTTGTTACCTAAAAGAAAAGATACAATGTGAGCCATAATTACAAGTCACATTGTTGACAGGCAGTTATCAAATAAAAGAGAAGAAATTGGAGAATACCATGCGCTCAAACAAGTTCGGGGCTTCTAGATCGCAATCATAGTTTACATACACATCAACAAGCATCTGAGGATCTTTACAGACTTTCTCAAGCATCCTGCAAAAAACAAAAAATATCCATGAATTCACAGCAAAATAGATAGTAAACTCACTTGCTTAAGAGACATATTCAAAGCAAAATACATCAGGACAGAGCAGAATGAAATTGTACCTAAGAACACCCATCTTTTGGTCACTGGGACACTCGGAGCTATCTAACGATCGTAAGACAATGATGGGAAAAAAGATACCGATTTCACCCTGAAAATGAGTAACAGGATAAAATAAATATTAAGGGTAACAATCGCTGCAAAGAATAAAATCTAAAGTGGAATAATCACACGCTTACTTTTAAACTATCTCGGAACCGGAGCAGAAGTACGGAGAAGATACCAGATGCATACTGCCAGAACATGAATCCTAGTCACATACAGAATTCTAACACACTCAAATATTTACATGAAATCGAATCCCACCTGAAATATGACATGAGATTGAGATACCGAAGCCCGCAACAATGCGTAGGAGAGGTAGGCTTTCACTGAATCAATAAAGTGAAAGTTCTTCGTAAACGAATGACTAACTCCTTCTAGCATGCCCTGCATATTGCAAAATTATTTTTACCAACAGAAAAGACCTTCAGAGGAAATACAACATATATAACAATTTGATGTCAGACGATTTGATGAGGTATGCAACAAAAGTAATGCACCAAAAGTTTTTAGGGTATACAATCCAACTTAGAACACAAGGAATATCTCTGACTATTTTGCAGGAGGAATTGGAAAGTCAGTCATAATCACGTATACCACATAACACACCTCTATTTGACACAAAATAAGAAGTAATTCGTATACAATGTGCAACTGGAAAGTTTACAGTCACAACAATCTTGTATACACACTTCTATCTGACTTCGAAATAAACAAAAAATTATATATGATGATCTGGTCATGTAATGCCTTAGTTACAATATGTAAGATAATGTAACCAGGTTAACCTGAAGAAGCTCAAGAGACAATATACGGGTTTTGGTCGTGACTTCATCACTATCTTCTTTCATACCCATCTGATACAGAATTTGAAATTTTGTCACAGAAACACTACAAATAACTAGTCAAGGATAGAAAGATGGAGCCCTTAAAAAAAAACAAACCTTGCACAGGGTACGGAACACTAGCAATGCATCACGCTGTCCAATACTCATGCTCTCCAGCTCAATACCCCTATGAAATTTAAATAAGTTGATTATGATATCACGAATCTAACAATGAAAAAGAAAACACTAACCCATTATTTCCTTATCAAATATCAAAACAGGTAAAATATGAGCATGTGTGTATGTTTGGCTAATACAGCTTGCGCACAAAATGATACACACAAACACACACAAGCATAAATAGGTATAGAGACATGGCAGTATAAAGATCAGCTAAGTAAAAGCACAAACTCCAAAATTGAGCAGAGTGATATGAACTATACCGTTTTATTTTCTTGCCATCCTCAAGATGCACAGCTTTGTCAAGGGCAGCTTCTAAACCCTGATCATAGAATTAAGAACTTCACTATCCGCAAATACTACAAATTTTGAACCACAGTAAATAAGGGTTTTCCATCTCTTAGGAAGACTGAAGAAACTATCATAGAGAACTTCGGCCAGTCTTACAGTATTTATCTATTTCGTGCTAAATTTTAGACAGGGAAGCTCTACTGCGCCCTAAGCACATACGTGTAATGAGTATATAACGGCCACTCAAACACAAGTGACTGAAAATTATCTGAACTTATCCAGAAGCAACAACGAGAATATGGCAGAAGGTATAAAAGAAAAGAAAAATAAAGCTACAAAACACTCCAAAATCTTTTTCTTCTTCGGAATTTATAACCTTTCTCAATTTTTTCTCCACTTTTCATTCTTGAAGACTACTTATCTGATCCTGTCACGACAAAGGCGAAAGAGCTTTAGCATATAAGACCAACCTTAATATCAGCACCGCCCACAAGTGTATGAAGCTCTTCAACAGAAGCAAGAGTTGTGTCTTTTGCTTGAGTGAGTGCATCTCCTAAGGTCATTTCTTTCTCATTTTGGTCAGCTGCAGTAACTTCTTCGTTTTTAGGGTTTGAACAGTCGCCTGAAACATGTTCTTCCTGAGACACTGTGGATGACGCGGAAACCTAGATACACATTCATTAGTCAGCGCGTCCATAAATCATTTACAGTAAAACATATAACTGAGAAATTCAAATTCCTTACAATGTCAGTCTCCATTCTCCTGAATACAATGCTTATCATCTGAGTCAGCATTGCTTTTGAAGTTGCTTGATTTATTGGGCTCTTGCTACATGTAAATTATGCATTTAGTGATTACACCTGGAGTGGTGAAAATATTGGATAAAAGGAGAGCAAGTATGTATACCTGTTTAAAGCAATGTTATAGCAAACTCGAATAACTCCCAGCAATGGTTCCCCATGCACTGCAATCAAAACAGATTTTACTAATTTAATTTGATACTATTACAACTTTGCAAGCACAATAATTGAGAAACCAGTTTAGCCTTCTGAAGGTTACAAAATATAGCTTCCTACAACAGATGTTTACCTTTGAACTTTCCAGAAGCAACAGCTGTAAGAAGAACCTTTAGCACTTGAAGTACCGTGCTGCATAAAAACATTAGCTTAAAGAACTGGTATAACCAATCTCAAATTTCGAAACACAAAGCTACATACGTGTCTGGAGATGAATTATCAACACAGCTGCAAACCATGTTCAGAATGTCGGTAAAAGGTGCAGAATTTTTTCCGCCATCCAACCCTGGATCCCCCTCCAAATGATCATAGGCAATAAGTTTCTGCTTGCCAACAAATAAAGAATAAGAATAATATATATAAACCACCAATAGAATGACAAACAAAAAAACCAGGGATACATTACAGAAGTACAAAGTTACAAGAATATCAAAAAAAAACATTCTCAAATGGAGCAAACAACCAGGTACACTCAAAGCAAAAAGAAAAAAACTTACATGAAGGCAATCCAAAGCAGCGTCGAAAATTTTTAAATTCTTAGTCTCAAATGCAAGGCGTAGAGGCTTCAAAACAAGCTCCACTTCAGCTTCCCCTAATGTGTGTCCAGCATTAGCTAAGGAAATATTGATAGTCCCGCTTTGCAACTGGCTAGCCTGCTTCGTCACTTCAGCACTCAGGACTTTTTGTGGTTCATCTGCGTCTCCCTCAGCTTTTTTACCCTCACCTTTAGCTTTGGAACTGAAGTTAAACATAAGATCAGCGTCAGCCAAGCAGAAGGAGACCACTGACCTTATTTTCCACATGGATAAGGCAGAAGACATACAGAACATGCCACCTTTGTATACAAATTACAAAACCCCTCAAGAATTGGACAACTGAAAATAATAATCACGAATAAAAATAAAGGCTCAAACTCTGACAGAAAATTAAACTTGACAAAATACAATTTGGCAAAGGGTTTACATTATATCAGGCGTGGTGTAGCCACTATGGCTCAACGTAAATAAAACAAATAAACACGGATAAGTGGATAACTACCTAATAACAAACCAAATTTTCAAAGTATATATCTACTCCTATTGTAAAAAATAAGGCACCGGCCATAATTCTTGAAATATGGGTCAAAGACAACAAGCCAGCAGAAAATGGAACAATGATCTGGTCATATACCTCTCATCTATGTTAGAGGATGGAGCCTGGGTTACAACCTTCGAGCCATCTATAAACAATCACAGAGGAAGCTAAACTAGTTAGCGAAAGAAAAAATATCATTGCTATATTTTTATAACATATGAAGACAATTAGAAAAATCCCAAACAGGAGCAAAAAATGTAGAGAACCTTAATTAAAAACATGTGGTAAGAGTCAGTAGTTGCTGCGTAACAACAGAGGGTAGACGCCTTTTATACTACTTCTAATATTACCTCGTTGATATAGATCAGTTGAAGTACCACATGCAACTTAAAGTAGTTACACCCTGGAGCAAACCATTATGTAACCAATGCTTGTCCAGAACTTCATTGTACTGATTGGAGCCTAAATGAACTTATGTGTTTTATACTACATAATTGAAAGAATTTGAAGCTAAACTATTCTAATAGGTAAAACTTTTGTTCCTAGGTTCACATTCAGGTATCATATACAAACAAATACCCAGAAGTTGATTTAAGGCCTAAATTCCATAGCATTAGTCTTCTTCTATCACATCATACTAAGTTCACTAACAAACAAACCACTACATCTAAGTTAAATTACATCTACCAGAATAAAATTGTAGCTAATGATCGTGTTCCAACGAATCCAAAACCAATGCTCGAACAATTTTCTCTGACAAACGAGAGCGAAAATGGAGGAATCGAGATCTCACCTTGATACGCTTGAATAGCTTTTTGGAGATCAGGATACTTTTTGCCTCCAGATTCCTTGAGCATCGTCTCAAATGCTCGGGTCAAAAAACCACCCGCCGCCATCTTTTAACCCTTCTTAACTCCTCTTCCACTTCTTCTTCGTCTTCTTCTGTTTCAACAGCAATTTTTCTGCAAAAGACCGCAAAATCAAACACGAAAAAAGGAAACAAGATGATGCGTAGCTAGATCGATTCATATGTAAAGGTAACGAGAGAAACTGGATATGAGAATTGCCTCCGCTCTGTGATTTGATCAGTCCTTGACCCGACGAAGCTCGATCGAAGAGAGAGAGAGAGAGAGATCTGAAGCGTAGAAACGAGGGACTAGCTATAGATCTAATTTCTCTTTTAAAAAATTTTATTTACTAACTTATTTTAAAAATAATTAGTAATTAAGGTTTTCCTACTCGATGCCGATCTGAGCATATTGAACCGGGATTCTTATAAAAAAAATAACCGGGATTTATAAGTTTGATTTCGGAAAGGCCCCAAATACATAAATTTATGTAGGAGCAGGCATTCGAGTCTCGGTTCAACTTCAGTTTTGGTAATTTAGGTTTCGAGTTTTTGGGTTCGACTATATAGAACTCGAACCGAGTTGATTTCGATTTGGGTTCGGGTCAGGTTTTGTTTTTTTTACTAAAACCCGTTATAGGACCGAATTTTTTT
>OVAV01002353.1:0-11342 GCA_900406375.1 Iberis amara
TCTCGGCGTAGTTGCGGCGGAGTTGCGGCGGATCTGAGAAGGAGTCGGAGCCGCAGAGTCTCGTTGTAGTTGTGACTATATCTGCGATTTTATTTTATTTTATTTTAATTAAATCAAAATTTAATATTTTTGTTATTAATGAAAATAAAATATATTGATTTATTTTTTTAATATTTTTTTTTGTATTAGTCACGGTTTGTTACGGAAATTCCGTGACTAACTTTGCCACGAAGTAATCTGTGGCTAAAGCGTAGCTATAGCAGTCGTGGCTCTCCGTGATACTTCGTGGCTAATTTAGCTACGGATAGCCACAGATTAATTAAGCTACGACGCTATAGCTACGGTTTCTACGTCGTAGCTAGGCCGTAGCAAATACTTTATATAGCCACGGATTTAGGTCTATAGCCACGGATTCGTCTGTGGCTATAAGCTGTTTTTTTTGTAGTAGAGAAGAGAAATTGTGATGAATTCTTTAAAAGTAGTGCATGGATCTACTATCTTATGAGATCCTATTTTATTTGTCATGTTTTTCAAGTAGAAATAAGTAATGTTTTTACCATCAGTCTTTAAAACAAATTATTTGATATAATATATATTCTAAAAATATATAAATTATACTAAAATTTGTATTCTTTCGTACTCTATAAATATACTTTTGTTTCTTTTTATCTTGATACAGAAAAAAACACAATTTCCCACGTATTTGTACAAGAGGCTTGTTTGTGTAGACAATGCTAATTATCTAGTATATACAATGATCATGTAGTTTGTGTATAGAGTCGTACAATAATCATGCATGATGTGTAAAAAATAAAAAAGCAACATATGTACTGCGTCATGTACACAATGATCGTGCATACTGTGTAAAGCAGTGTATACATGATGCTTGTGTACACGATGATCATGTAATATGTGTACAACGTCGTGTACACAATGATTATGCAGATTGTGTAAAGCAGTGTTTCAGGAGCTGGTGCTGGTGATGGTGTTGGTGTTGATCCTGGAGCCAAACCTCCAGATTTTGGAGGAGAAGCCATAGGAGAAACTTTAGGTGGTAAGTAGGTTGGTGGAGTCGCTGGTGCTACAGTTGGTTCATGGAAATGAACCGGTGGTGAAGCAACTGGTGTTGGTGGTGAAGCAATTGGTTCAGCCACTGGTGAGATATCTGGTGAAGTAGGAGAAGGAGATTCTATTGGTGGGAGAATCATTGTTGGTGATGGTGAAGGAGCTTGAGCTAGACATGAAGTAGCTAATAGACCAATAAAGATAAGAGCTTGAATTGTGTTAAGAGCCATTGTATATAACTCGGTTTCTTGATTCTTTTTCTTTGTGAGAGATTAGATAAACCGAGAAACTCTTGATCTCTTTTTTTTTTTTGGTGGTTGATAAACCATTTTTTTATATGTCGTGTGTCTGTTGGTTCTGTTCTGTGTAAGTTTGGTCCAATAATTTTGTCTACACTAGTATTTTAGATTATTGGGTATTCCTTAACTGGGATCCGAGTCCCCTGTTTTTCTCCTGCCTCGGTTTTCAACCGATTTACAGGGATGAATGGGCACCGTCGCACAGTCGACGGTCGCATAGGCGATGGTTTATATGTTTAAGTTATCTCGTTCTGGGTGTGTTTCCTTTTATTTTCTTTTTAGTACTTTCATCTACGGATGAGTTCAAATTCTCCTTGAGAGATGTAATCTTCCCAGCATGGGATCGGTACCCTTTGGGTATCCTTTAATTTAATATACTATGTTGTTGACAAAAAAAAAGAATAAAAGTGTCAAAGAAATAATACAACTTAAAAAATTTAAACCATTTTTATCAAAAATTGACTAAGAGAGTTTTGCTTCGTCTTGAATGAGTGAATGGAACCAAGTCGGTCCTTCCAAAGCTAGGTAGGAGTGGAATAATCCATATTTTGAGACGCTTTTGGCAATAGCTCTAGCGATGGAGTTGGCAAAAGGAGAAACTGTGAAGAAAGAACATGAGGTAAAGGAAGCAGCTACAAAGGTGATCTTCTGAAGTAAACTTCTATATTTTGGCCAGTTTGATGGATGATTAATTGCTTCAACTACGCTGTCGAAATCTGACCAAACTTCTATAACGCTTAAATGGAGGTCAGACATGCTTGTCAAGGCCTAGAGAATGCAACGAAGTTCCGCCTCAAACTTGTTTGGAGCGGATAGAAGAACATCCCTAGCATGGAAAGAAACATCAACAGAATAATTCATAATTATCCATGCCCTACCAATTAGAAAATCTATGCCGGACCATGAGAAAACATTGTATTTTAGAACTGGCGATGATGGTTTCGTCCAATGAGTTTTTTTTCCTCTCCTAACGGGCGTATGCTCACCGTTGATCCAATTGTGATTCATCATAAAATTTGCTCTGCCTCTTCCTGAGCTAGTGAAATCATCACTGATATATCGTTTTGTTTCCCTTCGATAACTAGTGCGTTAATCTTTATTGTTTTGAATAAGATTAAATTAATATGTTTTTGAAGATTTGGTTTAAAGTTTAGGATTTAGGGCCTAAATTTTAGAAACCTTCACTTTACAAATATTTTACTATTGTTATTTCGTTATTTTATTTTATATATTTGCGCTACAATAAGTGTCAAACATGTTTTGCATTAAATATAAAAGAATTAATTATGAAGAGATGTATCAATTTAAGGTTAAATATTTATAATTTAGTGTTTAAGATTTTGTAGATAACATGCCAATAATATGTATTAAAATATCCAATTATGTTGAAATAATATGAATGATAAAGCTAGTAAAATATTTTGTTTAGGGTTTGACACTTTTACTAGTTACTTTTTTGTTTGATAGGTAAAATAACAAAAGAGCTATTCTTGATTCTTTTGAGAATTAGTATGTTGTTGAAGATTTAGGGTTTTAGAAATTAAGGTCTATGATTTAAAAATAATATGATAAGTATTCAAGTATCCAATCAAAATAAAAATATTATTTTAACGTTTTGTATATTAGTTTCAAAATTCACAAGAATTAATATATTGCTAAGGATTTATAGTTTCAGAGTTTTAGGGTCTAAGAGGTATATAGGATCAACACTAGTTATATATCCTTATAACTTTAATAATAGTCACATTTACTTTTCTTGACAAAACCATAAGAAAAATAAAATAAAATAAATAATTTTTTTAACAAATATTGTATCTAGTAAGTACATTTTAATGCATTATTTGTATATTCAATTAAAAATTTACTTTTATTAATGAACTTTTAATTGACTGTTTAATCAAAATAGTGTTACAGTGGTCATACGCATGTAAGTCACAATTATGTTACTAATTTATGAATAAATATTTCATCACAATAATCATAAATTGCCACCATTTAGTTATCGTCACATTTACGTTTCTATATGTTACTACTTTTCGTCACGAATCATTATGTTGCAATATAATGACGAAACAACTACAAAATTGTGACATAAAAATTAGTCACAATATAGTATCTAAAACGTCTCAGATATGTGACACATATTTTTCGTCTTAAAAATACGTCATAATATCCTAAGTTTTTTTTGTAGTAGGTGAACTAAAAAGTATATTATTAACTAACCTAAAAATTAACTATTTTCTCTTCGACCATTTCTCAATGCATCATGCATGTCCAACTTAAAAAATGACTATAAAAATTAGCTATTTCGATTTCTGACATTTAATTCAAATATATGAACTAATAAAAACTAATTCACTTTATTTTGTTCAAATTAAGAACATCTGTCACACAAAACAACTAAACTAATATGTGAATTTAAAAAGAATACAAGGTTAAATCTTCTCCTCAAAATGAAAAAATTACTAGCCTCAACTTTCGTTTACTAGATGCAAAAGTACATAATTTACAATGTTATTTATTTTTCTTTGCTTGGATTTAATTGTTATTGTCTTCTTAAATAGAACCAAAAAGTGTATACATACATATATATATATATATATTATTGTACCAACATATTAATATTAGAATATAATACTTTCAAATTCTTATAATGGTGAATAAAATAGTTAATTTTTTTAAAAAAATATACTATTTTCAAATTTTTACAATGACAGACATAGAAATTATATTTGTTCATATTGAATAACATGATTTTTTATATAGATTAACGACATTACATAATTTAGTATCTAATATTTTCCCCAAACATATCAATTAATGTATACAAAACAATTATGTAACATACAACATATAATATGACTATAAATTTAACAACACACTTATATTTATAATTTTATTTACATATTTTATATATGTAATATAAACTTAACAAACTTATAAAATAATAATTTATCGCGCTCCAGCTTATAAAATGATAATTCGTGCGTAGCGCGAGAAAATACCTAGTATTGTATAAGGTTTGATTGAGAGAGCTTTCGAGTATTATCCGCTAAACAAATGAGAAAGAAGAGAATTCTAACTGTTTAAAACTCGACGAGGATTCCTTTGAAAATATGTCGGTTTCTCATTAATTGCTTGACCGCAAATTTTGAAAAAATTATGAGGCAAATATTGCGGATCAGTCGGAAATTTTTCAAGGATCTCCAATGGTTTAGGATATATTTGGAGTTTTGGTCAATTTTAACATTTGAAAGTAAGCATATATGCAAAGTATAACATAAGGAAACTTCTGAGTTTTATATATTGCATATAGCTATTTAACTCAATTACCTTCCCTATATATTTTTATGCTTAAATATATACGTACGAACATAGTAACATATGAGCATACATGAGTGTACAAATAAACTAATTAACCAAGGCACGATCTTTAATATCCTTGGCTAAATCCGGCATGCAGCTAGAGCTCCTAGATAGACCACCTTTTTCGGTTTTGGTGGCTCTAACCGTTTTCTTAGACCGCTTCTTGAGAATTTCCTTAACCGTCTCTGCTTGGTACAACGCCGGATAACTCCGGCCTAGCCTGTTAAACCGGGCACAAGCGGACATGTGTGCCTTTACTGCTTCCTCTCGCCGCTTCTCCACCACCATTTCATTGTTGTTCATCTTCTCCATCTCTTGCTCCACCGCTTCTGCGCATAGCCCGCAAATCAACTTCCCTGAGAATTTTGAACGCACTCGGTGTATATATTCAGGAGTGCACTCTTCAGACATGCCACAACACTCGCATTTTGCATCTTCCAATTCTGCTATCGCTGCCAAGGACAACAAAGTTGTTGCGGTTGCGGTTGGGGAAGGTTCTTTTGTTAGAGTATTCTCTATGGATATTTGGTGAGAGATATCCGAAAAGGTGCGTTGAAGACGGTCCATGGTAAAAATTGGTCTTTTGGTGTTTTTGTTGTGTGCTTATAGTAGTAATCACTTATCTTATTGTATGTTGTTATGATGTGTATTTATATTGTTAAAGAATGATCTTGAGTGTTCTTTTTTTGCCTAGTTACTTTTTCTTTTTTGTCATGCCAATAAAAGCATGAACAATTTGGCTTTTAATTAATGAGCTAAAATGGATCATCATCACATGCATATCCTGAATAACACGGTAAAGCTAATCAAAAAGTTTCCTCTTTTGTTGGCAGGAAAATGATAGATCCGGGAGGTTTAAATATTTTGGTGGGTTTTAGTTTTTTGTTGATAAAAAGCTTCCCTTTCGTTAGAAGAACGTGAGTTTTGGCATCGGAAACTAGAGCCGACTCAAACTACAATGAAACAAAATAAAGATTATAATATTGTAAAATAACACAATATTTTAATACCTATAGAAATTACTTTAAATTTATGAAAACACTAAACTTATCACTTATTTGTACATAGAATTATATACATTGATTTTAATATATTTAATAGATATAAAATCCATATTAAAATAGTAATGTTAGAAATTTACAAATAATATAAAATAATTTGTAATATGTAAAAAATAGATCTTAAACTTTATGAACCAAAATTTTCGATTAAATTTACTTTTTTTAAGTATGTTTATTTTGTTAAAATAAAAATGGTAATGTTTAAATTAAATTATTAAAAGCTTAACAAAATTTAAAACATGTACAAGCAGATAGTAAACAGAAAAAAAGAGATATGTGTAGTGGGAAAAACAAAAATAGACAAAACTTAAAAAGCAAAAGAAGAATGGCCACATATATGGACAATAAAAAGGAACATGTGGATAAGAAAAAAAAAACAAAAGTAAATAGAGAACTAGGGGTGGGCATATTTCCTGAAACTCGAACCGAGTCTGACCTGAAAAACCCGAACCGAATCCGAGCCAAAAATTTCAATTACCCAAATGATTTTTAGGTTAATGTTTTTTGGATATCCGAACCTGACCCAACCCAACACCCGATCGGATACCCGAAAAACCCAAATTGATGCATTAAACAAAAAATACATTTCCCAATTCAACTTGTATGCAAATTTTAGGGTCTATGTAGGGGAAAATGTTGTCGATTCAACTTTTTTTTCTAAAATCTAATAGCAAATTTGTTTTTGTAAATGTTTTTGTGTTGTTATTTGGAAGGAATAATGATTTGTGATATCATAAAGCTAAAATTATACTAACATTTTAACTAATTTTGGGAATTTTAATAATTTAAGGTATTTATTCATAGAATTAAGGTATTTTAATTAATTTCGGGTTCATACAAACCAATTGGCATCCAAAAATTTCGGGCATAAATCGATTCTCATAGTGTTGATTTGACCCGAATCCAAACCTGATATGACCCGATCCGAATCTGAACCCGGTATGACCCGACTTGAACTCGAACCCGACTCGAAAATTTTTGGATCCTATATAGGTAGTAAACTTCTATACTCGAAAACCCGAATCCGATCCAAAAACCCGAATGACACTCCTATGAAAAACAGTAACAAAGAAGGAGATTGTCATGGAACCCATAACTTTCTCTTCTTTTTCTTTTTTTTGTAAAAGGAACCCATACATTTCGGCTCCAATTAAAAGATGATTAGTTACAAGAATTTTTGTCAAGCTTAGGAAAGCTATGTTATATTATTCATATCAAGGGATTCATCATACATTTATATAGGAGAGTTTTCTCCTATAGATAACAATAATATCTTAAGGAGATAAGTTTAGAGTAATTTTTGAAGTGCCATTTTAAGGGTGTCACTTTCCACATTTACCACTTTTAAAATCATAATCACAAATGCCACAAAAAAATCATAGTCAAAAGACCATTTTATCCCAGTTATATTATTCTCAAATCACTCTTGTCTATCGATAGGTAGTTCAACTATTCTAAGTATACAATATTTTGGTTTATGTATAAGGCTTAGGGTTTAGGGTTTAAGGTTTAGAGTTCAGATTTTTGGGTTTAGGGTTTATATATTTGAGTTTAGGTTTTTAGGATTTATATTTTTAGAGTTTAGGGTTTATATATTGGAGCTTAGAGTTTATATTTTGGAGTTTAGGGTTTATAGTTTTGGAGTTTATGGTTTGGATTTTAGGCTCTATATTTTGGGGTTTAGAGTTTATATTTTGAATTTTATGGTTTATATTTTGGGATTTAGGGTTTACATTTTCGGGATTATAATATATAAAATTAAAATAAAAACTAAATAAATAAAAACATTAAATTAATTAAATAATTAAATAATATTTAAAATATAATGAAAATTTATATGAAAACATCAAATTTTCATACAAAACATAAAATATCTCTAATTAAATTGTAAGAAAATAAAATATCTATTGCGGGTATGGTTACGGGAGTTCATCCAACGACTATCTATATCTCGCATCCACTTTTCCATCCGAGCTTGCATCTTCTTGTTTTGTTGTGGATGCATGAGGAACTCCTTGCTAAAAGACCGAGGCCAAAACACAAGATGTGGCTCCAACACAGAGCCTAAAGTAGTCAGGATGGGTGGTAGAAATCAATCGGCATGTGGATCTTATTCGTGCTAAAAGTAATTTCTAAAAATTATGCTCGGTGTAATTAATTAGAATAAAGACACAAAAGTAATAATAAATTTATTTTAGAAAAAATATTATATATGTTTACAACATCTAAATATTTTCTAAATATAAAATAATTATAATGTGCTGAAAAGTTGAAAATATTTTATAAAAATGCTTTAAATTTATTAAATGTATTATTAATGTTAATTTTTATGGATAATTTGTGAATAAAATTTAAAAACTTATAAAAAAAACTATAGGTCTTTTTAAGTTGTGTATCTTTTAAAAAAATAAATTTGAAAATACTTTTACAGTTTTAAAATCGTTTTAAGAAAAAAAAATTTCTCATAGAAAACGTTCTTAAAACAGTTTCTCATAAAAAACGTTCTTAAAATAACTTTCTGAGAAAATTTTATATTTTTTAAAATTTTCATTAACTTATTAAGGATAATTTGTGAGTAAAATTAAGAATTTAAGAATAACATTTTTAAAAAATTAAACTGTATAATTTTGAAAAATACTCTTAGAATTTTTAAAATGCTTTGAAAACGTTTTTTATTGAAAACTTTTAAAAACGTTTTTCTAAATCACCTTTTTATATAATTTTAAAAAATCGTTTTATATAATTAGTAGCTTTAAATATCAAATTTCTTGGTTTTAAAGGTTTTGGAGAATTTTTTATATTTTTAGTAGTTTTTAGATAATTTATGTTAAATAAAAAAATTTCTTAAAACATATATCTAAAATTCATATAGAAAACTTCAAATTTAACACATACATATCCTAAATCTAAATCTAACAAGTTCTTATAACCTAAATCTAACAATCAACACATCATTATTCTAAAAAAATAAATTCTAATTCATTACTAAATCTAGCAAAATTTCCCAAAAACTAACACTACTTAAAATGAAATTTACTCACAAATAATGGTTGGATCTTTTGATATCCATGGAGATGCTTGGAGATGCTTTTGTCTTCAAATTTATGTGATTTTTTAGAGAGATTTAGGGGAAAAAGAGAGTTTTCGTGGAAAAAGAAGAGGAAAGAAAGAAGAAGAAGATCAATAGTAAGAAAAACGAAATAGAAAGAGAAAGATATTATTTCGTAAAAGTGACAGAAAATTTCGTCATTTTTCTGTCACTTTTGACGAAAAAAATTTGAACAAGGTTTAAATATTTTGGCGGAAGTTTTAAAAAATTGGATAATATTTAGGTTCGCTCAAAAGTTTTGGTAAAAAGTGATAAAAAAAGACGAATTTTAAAAAGCTAGAGAAAAGTGACAAAATAGCAACATAAAAGCGAAGAAAAGTGACATATTAAGAATTTTTCATTTAGGATTTATGGTTTGGGGATTATATATACCAACCTTAAAACATCATTTTTAACTTTAAAATAAGTTCAAATGAATTAGCTAATAATATGAACACTGAGATTTGAAAAAGAAAAAAAAAAATCTACTTGGACCAAACACTATTGTATAACATATTAAAAGTTATCGCTCACTTTCGTTTGAAACACATTGGTTTTATAAATTTGTTGTGCTTTTCAAAAAAATATATATAAAAACTTTACTATTTAGTTGTATTAAATGTTTAAGATGGTTATGTTATGTTTTACAAGTATGATATTGCGATTTAAGAATTTCTTAATTTAGAGTTTAGGGATTGATGATTACATTTACCAAGCATAAAACATAATTTTTTAACTTTAAAAAGGTTTCAAATGAATTATCCAGTGATATGAAAAACTAGATTTGTTATACCTAAAACATTCATAACTTTTAGTTTTAATGTTTTAAAATTTAATGTTTTTCTAGAAAAAAACAATGACAGAAAAGTGACGGATTGGGGAAATAAAAAAAATATATCAAAATTTCACATGAAATTGCTAAGTATTTTGGGGTTTTCAAATTTTCCCAAAAATGCAAAAAAAAAAAAAATGATAACTCAAACATTCCTAATTTTTACTTTTAAGTTTTTTAAGATTTATTATTTTTTATGTTTTTAGAAAAAAGTGACAGAAAAGTGACAAATTTCTCCAATTTGTCGCTTTTCTGTCGCTTTTCATTAAAATAACAAAAACAAAAAACAAAAATCAAATTTTCACTTGAAACTGCTAAGTGTTTTGGGATTTCAAATTTTTCCAAAAATGAAAAAATTTGCTATACCTCAAACATTTCTAATTTTTTTGGTTTCATTTTTTATGTTTTTTGAAAGAAACAGTGAAGAAAAAGTGACAAATTAGGGAAATCCGTCACTTTTCCGTCATTTTTAATAGAAAAGATAAAAAGCAGAATTTTATTTGAAATTGCTAAGTGTTTTTGGGTTTCAAATTTTCTCAAAAAAAGCAAAATTTTGTTATACCTTAAGCATACCTAATTTTTAGTTCAAGTGTTTTAGGATATGATAATTTTATGTTTTTAGAAAGAAAAAAGTGACGGACTTTCCTACTTCTTCGTTTTTCTATCATTTTTAATTGAAATAAAAAAAAAATCAAAATTTCATTTCAAATTGTTAAGTGTTTTGGGGTTTCAAATTTTCTCAAAAATGAAAAGTTTTTTTATACCTCAAAAATTCATAATTTTTATTTTTCAAGAGTTTTAGGATTAAATATTTTTATTTTTTATTTAGAAAAGGTAACAGATTTCCCTGATTCACCGCTTTCTATCTTTTTTATTAAAATAACAAAAAATATCAAAAAATTCACATGAAATTGCTATATGTTTTGGGGTTTCAAATTTTCCCAAAAATGAAAAATTTTGTTACACCTCAAATATTCTTAATTTTTAGTTTAAAGTTTTTTAGGGTTTCATTTTTTATGTTTTTTAAAGAAAAAGTGACAGAAAAGTGACAAATTACCCTAATACGTCACTTTTTGTCACTTTTGTTAAAAAAATAGAATAATTAAAATTTTACTTATAATTACTAAATGTTTTGGGGTTTCAAATTTTCTTGAAAATGCAAAAAAAAGTTTATACCTCAAAACTTCCTAATTTTTAGTTTTAGGTGTTTTTAGGATCTTATATTTTTTAGGTTTTTAGAAAGAAAAAAGTGATGGAAAAGTGACTGATTTCCCTAATCCGTCGCTTTTGGTCACTTTTTATTAAAATAACATACAAAATCAAAAGTTCACTTGAAATTGTTAAGGGTTTTGGGGTTTCAAATTTTCTTAAAAATGCAAAATCTTGTCATACCTCAAACATTCCTAATTTTTAGTTTTAAGTATTTTAGGATATAATATTTTTATTTTCTTTAGAAAATATTTACGGAATAGTGACGAATTTCCCTAATCCGTCGTTTTCTGTCTTTTTTTAATTAAAATAACAAAATATCAAAAAAATATATTTTTTTGATGGAATGTTAAATTTATTTAAAAGAAAAAGTAATGTACATATTTACAATCTGGTAATGTAAATAGACCTTTTAGAATTTG
>OVAV01002354.1:0-11342 GCA_900406375.1 Iberis amara
CGATCAAATCAATAGAAAACTAATCCTATTCTACTTGTACATATTGAAACAAGCAAGGAATTAGGAGACTATGAAGTAACCAATCAATGGCTCTGTGGATCTATCAAGATGCAGACTCTCTTGAAGCTTCAGAGATCCTCTTCAATGGAAGCTCAAATCGCACCTTGGAAGAAGAAGAACTTAACAAGATGATTAAGGTTTGTTATGGTTGTTATAACCATATATTAATCTGTTGGGCTTGGACCATAAAATCAGAAAGAAAAAAATGGCCCAGAATGCTAATCTCTTTATTCTTTTGCGCAGGCCCAAACTGAAGCCCACTTCATTTATGCAGACCAAAAGGGACGAGCTATATAAACCATTCACCACCCTTAACTAAAGACGGTTTTTTAAGACTTCAATTCTCTGTAACCATGATGTGAGGTTGGCAAGGTTGAAAGACTATTTGATATAGAAGTTTGAAAACATTCATGAAATCCCTATACATAAACCGTTCAGATTCCCAAACATTTATCCATGGATAAAAATTCCACTTATCTTACATAATGTTAGCGTAGAACGGTTGAAATAAGGAGGAAGGTTTGATGCAAATTTTTATTCTATAGTTGAAATTATTGCTTATCGGCAGGCCTAGCCCATTAATAAAATTTTCCCTAATCCAAATTCCAATCCCAATTTTTTGTGCTCTTTAGTAAAGTAAATTTTTTTTTTAAAAAAAAATTGTGCCTTTTTTAGTGTGAGAAAAAAAAAAGAACCATTGGACCCAAACCCATGGTTTATATGGCTTATGCCATGGGCCGGGCCTGTTCGAGGAAGGAGGATGTAAAGAAATTTTTCCGAAATCCCAAAACACATACTGCTTATATATCTGAGGAAATTTCCATAAGAGAAAATTTGATGAACCCCATGATACTCATTCATAAGCAATTGAAATAAAGGAATAAAGAGAAATATTTGACGAAGATTAGATCTGTGATTCGTACTTTTGACACATAAATTTAGAAAAGATGAGGACATTGCAGTTCTGACCAAAAAGATGAGAAAACTGCTTACATAAATTTAGAGAGGCAAATGCTTCTAATGACTAAACTCTTCTATGACCTCCGATAATATTGTACAAGAGGTGAAGAAGATTTCTGAAGCAACTGAGGTTATTCCGATCTTTGCAGAACTTCGAGAAGACAAATTGGTGGTTGAATTTCTCGTTTTGACAAGAGAAAAATATGTTCATGAGAGTGCTACCCACGGTCTTAAACATCACAATAAGTGCCGGTGACTTCCAGTTCACCGAGAAAACGAAGGGGCAGCGTGTTGAACCCACATGGTCATAGACAAACATCCCACGTCAGAAGATTAGCCAAAAATTGGGTAAGAAGAAAAGCATAGAAGAAAACAGCACACACACTAAACCGGTTTTCTTTCAAAAACTACAAAATTGGGAATTGGCAAATCTACTCTTGCCGAGATATATCATTGGCGGAGGATGTTAGATGGTGTACTTTTCTCGTAATCAATACATTTAGTTGGCTTAACAAACAAAGCAGCATATGGTGAACAAATTCCTTATTACACCCCTACTTATGAACAAAACACTAATGTACTGCTCAAGTCTGTAAAAAAAAAAAAAAACACATAAAAAGTGACATCACAATTTGTTATAATGAAAGAGAAAAACAATCATTACGAACTGCATACATATTGCCCCTATCATTGACTGAAGCAGTGTGTGTTTAACGTATTAGGTAACTCATGGATTAACCATTTGGTTGGTTTACCTGTGACAGTGTGCAAAACTTTTTTCCTTTTTTTCAAATTACAGAATTCAAACTTTACAGTTCCACTTCTTGTAGCTCCTCTCCTAAACTGCTGCTGCTACTGTTGAGTGGGCTTGGTTTGTATGTTGACGACCCAGTTGGGGATGTAAAAGAGTTGTTGAAGCTTCCGCTCCATGAAGCTGTTCTTCTTGAACCCGACGGAGGAAAATCACCATTTAGACTTATACCTGATCCACTTCTATTAATGTTATTTAGACTTGGAAATTTCTGCATGGTCGGTGTTGGCGACTGGAACGAAGAGTGACTTTCTGGTGGTGGAGCCCCTTCTGAGGTGGCTACTTCTGCTGAGTACTCCTCCTGTCTTGTTTCAGCAGCTGCCGATTCCGAAGCCGATGCAGGTGCTGCTGGTATGAAGAATTTCGCTTTTGCAGGGATTGGTGGTTTAGCAGATTGTGCAGGAGGTGAGTTAAACATTGTCTGAGAGTTTCCACGGCCTTGATTAAAAGTGTCAACATATCTGCCACGAAAGAGAGCAATATTGATTAAACTTCAGGCATGTATACCACCACTATTAAAGGCCACATATCACAAGTGATCTGTTTACCTTGCACGCACACCCATACGACCACGAGCTGAGAATTGATTCGAGCCCTGTGAGATTGGTGGGATTCCCGATGAATTCTCTGATGGAGTTGAGCTGTCACTGCTCCAGCTTCCATTTGACGGAGACCTCTCTTTTTTCATATCAGATTTATTTTCGAAACCCATTGTGTTGTTTTGGAGCGTGCCTAATGTTGGAGGAGGAGGCAGAGCAGCTTCTTCAGCTGGAGGTTCTACACCTTTCTCCACCCATCTCTTTAGTTTCTCGTCATAGTAGAATGTATTCTCCTCACCCAGTTTTGCCTACACCCCAAAGCATGACCCGAAATTAGAAAAAGTTCAACAAGACATAATCACGACCCAAACATTTAGCAAGGTGCACCTCTTTAGATGACCGAGAAGATTGTAAGACCCTCCCTACAGTGTTCTTCAGTATGCCCATGCCAAAGCGGCTAAACCGCGAACTTGCCACATTCCCAGTTGACTTCACCTGGGTCACCCCATCTTTAGGATTGTCTTTTGAGGAGTCAGGCTGATCCTATCAGAAAAAGGCAAACCTTAAATAGTAAGCAATGGTTTTCTTACCTGTGTGAGCACGACCACAAGATTTTAAAAGGAAAGAAAAAGAAATGTTTTTCTAATGATTTTGACCTGTATTGGCGTCCTACCAAAATCTGGCTCTGAGACGCTTCTAGAATGTGCTGCCATCGTCCTCCTGTTCCCACCCCACTCATAATTGGGTTCCACTGAAGCAGGTGGCATCAACGATTGCATTGTGTTAGCTGATTGACTATAAGGTAACTTTGTGGCTTCCTGCTGTTGATGATGATACTCATTTAACTGTACGTTTCCTATTGTTGAATGTGGTGCAGGTGGTGGCGTGCCTCCAACAACACGATGCGCCGTACTATCAATAAAGTTCAGCAGTTTTCCAACAAATTTTGCTGGGGCCAAATTCACAGCGTAGCCGCCCTGAAATAAAAATGTCAGGTTAAGCTTACGTAGAAACAAACTTTATTCAAACTGCACTTAATTGCATATGGACATAGCGAAATCAAAGACGCAATGGCCATCCTCAAACCTCAAACAAGTCAATATAAGTTTCAATCGATAAATCTACCAGAAATAAAATGATAGCAATCTAGGCCTTGGAGATAGACGTCAAGACGACCTTCTCCAATTTTGGTTTCATATGAGCACCTAAGATCAAGGCCACCATTTCCACCAAAAATCCTCTGTTTTCTTATTCTAAATTACCAACTGAACTTTAAACTCTTAGTATAAAGTTTTTTGTTGTAATGACAGTTCAACAACACAGCAAAAAAAGTTACAGGATTTAGGTGGTTCCCAGCATCACGGAAGTGCATGACCATGAGGCTTGAGTTTCTTTTTCACATTTTCAATCAAAAGCAGGAAAACTCACAGATGTAAATCTTTTTATTACATCTCCATTTAAAGGAAAGATAGCTAACAGATGTAGATCCACAAGTAATCAACAGATACATATAATTCTATTGAAACTAGATGTTTTGGGGGCTGTACCTGTTGGTGGATACGGATTCTCTCTTCAAGAGATAAAACAAACTGTTTCCACGTTTCCACTTCAGGTGATCGGCCAGTCTTGAGGCATTTTAATACTGCTTGACAGTACCTAATTCATTCACAACATGACATCAGGAAGCCATATACAGTCTAACCAAAGAATATTTGGTGGAAAGTAAATCTTCTTACTTTTGTGCAGACGAAAGTTTACCAACTTCAGCCAGCATATGGGCATATATTACTTTATATGGCTGAAAAGGTAGCAGGATATACTGAGAGTTTCCTAGTGTCTTTGAGTATTCATATAACTCTGTTCTCTGCCCATGAAAAACAAATAAGGAAAATATGAACACATATTGAGGAACTAAAAAGCTACTTCTGATATGCTTAAAAATAGAACCTCCGGCTACTATGATGATGACTAAAACCAGAGTGATCAAAAGCACCTGTATTGCCTCTGGACTTGCATAAGTTCTAGGATGTTTCCAATGATCTGCTCCGACAAGGCAAAGCCTGGCACTATCTGAATACGGATCAAAGTTCTTCTCCGCAATTAAATAGCAAATATGTGCGGCAATTATCTGATTCAAAACAGTAGCTCAAATGTCATGATAAATAAACCTTCTATGAAGTAAACAATATAACAAGGCAAAGAACCACCTCGCCCCTTTCTTTCCAAATGCTATCTCCAAGATGAGTAATCACAAGCTCATCATCTGTGGTTCTGTTAGCAGTTATAATACCCAAATTATCTTCCCAATTGTCAAGCATGCTACTACTTCCAACCTGCAATTCAAAGAAACAAAGGGACGCTATTAGCAATCTCCCAATAACAGAGCTGCAAGAAGAAACTATGCCCTTTGACCAATTGGCATTCAACATACAGGACTGAACTAGTTCACTGTGGTAAAGAAAATATCTCTGTGCTTGCTGTGCCTACACTGTTCCTAATTTGAATTGTGGTAATTGACATTTATCAATGACCTGGTGGAGACTGATTAATTAATTTTTCACCTTAATCATGACAGAACTAAGAGGTTATGATTGTGTTTTTCGTAGCTTGTATCTTTGGGGTTTTACCTATTTAGTCTCTAATACGTTCTTGAAGAGCAGTAGGAGGTATGTTATACGCTCTTGATGAATACTTAGTATCATCCCTCATCCTCAGTAAGGAGATTTCATTACCTTCTAGGGAGTTTACCATTTAGTGTCAACAAATTCTGTCAACCAGTCTCTAAATTTTTCCGTATCTATCACATTGTTTGACAGAGAATAAATAGACGGTTATTGTATTACCAGGGGTTGGTGTTGAGGCACATTTACTGAACCAGGAAAACAGGTACCGCTTGTACTTCCATTTGAGAACACTTCAGCTGGTTGCCCTGCAACCAGCAAGCACAATGTCCGCAAAGGAGACCCGGGTACCAACTGGCGAAGGGCCATTTGTTTCACAGTGTCAGCATAGAACTGTATCAATATAAATCATCAACCAAGTCAGTAAAAAAAACCACAAGAGTTGAATGTCTAGATCTATATCAATTAAAAGAAAGAAACCTGATCCCCAAGCTGTGCAGCGACAACAAGCGCTGGTCCCCATAGATGGCCTTCTTGTGCACATTGCAGAGCCTCCATTTTTCTACCACAAGCCAGAAGATTCTGCACCTCTGAAGCAGTTACCTGGGAAATCATTCCAAATGAGTTTAAAGGCAAAAAGAAAACAAACAACTATGTTAGAACCTTTTCCCTCAGAAGAGAAACATGGGATACAATGTCGAATACTCACTTGCATTTGTGATTCAGGTGGTAAATACTGCAAGCATTGGGTCAAAGGGACATAACCATCATTTTGGATCCCATCTTTCTTGGCAAATGCAAAAAGTTTAGCAACTGCTGCTTCAGCAGAATCCGTTTCCTGTTTCAGGGTAGATACAAGGATGAGAAACTGTAACTTATATGAATGTTTCCTCAAGAAGCGCCCTGACAAGAGATCTCCATAACTGCTCACCTTTTGCGTTGCATCAGTTCCAAAAGGAGACCGGAGTTTCCCATAATACTGACAAGATATTTTGAGCAAAGAAAGAATCATCTTTATAAGTTTCCCTCTTGAAAAGTCCATGTCAGAAGATTCACAGTGTGAAATTCTCTCATCAAGCCACTTATATAAGTCTTTACTTCCGACATTTCCTCCAACCAAGGGACCTGGAAGAGATTGTTGATCCAGACTACGAAAGTAACTCGAAGAGTCTACCCCGAGATTTGAATAAGAGGCACTCCCAGAAATAACTTCTGCCAGGTTTAAGACAGAGATAGAGCTTCCCCCAGTTCCCTTTGCATCAGATATAAAAGGATCAGTAATCATATATTACATACATGTTCAATGATAAGCTTACAAAATTGATGATATCTCTACAATAGTTTGCATATATTATCCTAGGATGTAAAAAAGCTAACAAAACATAACACTTCAGGACTAACCTGACTCCCAAATGACGAATTCTGCAAAGACCCAATACTATCCTTCATAACAATGAGCTTTCCGCCAAATCCAAAATTGACAAGTGCATGTGCTGGACGCCCATCAGATGATCTTCCTGCAGTTGGGGAGAAGACCTGATTGCTCTGATATGTCTGAGGAGCATCAACTACAGAATTTTGTCCACTATAGAAATCGTTCGAGAAACCTAAAGAGCCGTTCTGTGTGACACCAGTCGCATTCATATTCTGTGGAATGAAACTCTGAAATCCAATCTCATTTGGCTTAAACTGTTCAGCCATAGGTCCAGTACTGTACAAACTATTTACTTGCTGGTTTCCTCCTAAGTTTGATAACGACATAGAAGTTACAGCAGCATCTGCCTTAACTCCATTTTCTGATTGCCATGTGTTTGTGGCATGCTGACTGTTGGCATGGTAAGATTGTTGCCAACTTCCTTGTTGGTTCTGCATGCCATATTCTTGCGCATTGAATGTCTGATTTTTATCGGTTACACTCGAAATGCTACTCGCGCTATTATTGTGATTCATAGCTGTAAAAGCATGGCCATTTTGAACTTGCTGAGCTTTATCAGTTTCAGTTGTATGAGAAGCCTGATTGTAGCTATCTAGGGACCGCCATTCTTGAGCAATGGTGTCATAGTACCACCCTGGATACTGCGCGTCAAAGACCATGTGTTCTGGATATCCATTGGAGACTTGAGAGACCTGGTTCCAAGAAGAAACACTCTCAGCTACACCAGCCACTGCAGATGTTGTACTCTGTCTCAGATAAGCCGCTTCTGAATTATCAGTAGACGCAACGCTTCCCCAGTTACTCGTTGAGTTTACATGGCTCTCCTGCGAATTCATGCTTGCATCATGGACATCAACCTGATACCACTGGCCAGTATTGGCATCATATTTCCATCCAGGATAGAGATCTTCCCAAGATTGGCTGTTATGCACATACTGTCCACTTGCAGGATCGTTATAAACTTCTCCCTGATGTTGCTCGAAGCCTGCAGGATTATCTAAGCCAACAGTTTTGTTTTTTGTATCATCAGATATTAAATCTCCTGAATTGACCATATCTAGCTGCGCCTTTCCCTGTAAACTTCCTGTAGATCCATCCAACTCGGTAAAGAAATCAGAGTATGAACCAAACCCACGAGTGTCATTTACAGATGAATCCGCATAAAAAGATCCCCAATCAACCTCCTTAACACCAGGACTCCCAGATCCATTGATGGTATTGCTTTCATTTGCTGTTTCAGAAAGTAGCATATCATCCACCTCCGGTTTCAGCACATCATCACTTAACTTATTTGTATCACTCTGGAGAAATTGGACAGCTTCCACGGTAATAGATGAAGGCGTTTCTTTTTCCAGCGAACTACTTGGATCCTCGTTTGCATCTTTCCCCGAGCCTGCTTCGTTCGATACTCCCTCCCCATCACCCATAGAATCGTCAACGATGGAGAGATTTGAAAACGCTTTGGCGTCATCGGAATCACTACCATCGTCCAATTTCAACTGTGTCGCCGAAGATGAAACGTGAGCTTCGCTTGGAGAGTATGCATCATCAATAAGTTTATCGAAGAAATCTTCGTCCGTTTGATCATCCAGCAGAAATTGAGGAGTCGAAGCCATCAACTGAAAACGATATCGAAATTTGGGATCAAAATCCTGATATAAACCCCCACAAAATCTCAGCGAGAGATTGACGGATCTGCAGGATCAATTGCAAATCGAAGTAGACTTATAGAAAGAAGAAGATCGAAGATTAAATGGAGCAGAGTACCGTATATAGATCTAAAATTCACAAAGGACTCTTGGTCAGTTCTCGGATCCAGTCTCCGATCCAAACTCTGATGATTATTAGTCGGTGAAACCTTCGATATCACACAAGGGAGAGAGTCTTTGTTTTTTTCTAATTTTTTTTTTTTTTTTTTTTTGCATTCCCTTTTCCGAAACACCACAAGATTATTTTTTTGGGTCAAACATCAAAAAATATTAAATAGCATATATGTCATGGAGACTATTATAAGCCCATAATAAACCCATTTGGTTGTTTTTTGGTAACGTAATTACCATTGATCCCATCACTAATATAAACATAATTTCCTTTTTAATAACGTTCTACCAAACACGAAATAACACCAAAATCCAGCTAAATCAAATGAAACAGTTGTGTTCCATAAATGATGATCTAGCTAACTAAATCTCTAACAATATCTTAGATTTATTATATCTAAATTAATATCCAACTTGCGGGAAGACTTTTATGATATAACTCATGAAAGAAATAGTTCCATAGTATACAACAAACATGTAGTTGTTTGTGACATCGTCCACCGTTAAAACATTGCTCTACGAATATGGAATCTTATACAAAAAAAAAAACAATATGAAATAAATAAAACTAAAAATTTCTTATTTCTTCGTTTAGATGTTTGACTAGAATATAGATTTCATTTGACCACCGTGCATAGATAGATTTCCATATTTTTTACATTTTTGACAAACTTAATTTTAGAATGTTGACGAAAAATAATAATAAACACTAATTTGACCATTGTAGCTATTTATATCCAAAAGTATTTGACCATATAGTCTTTTTCAAAATTCATTATAAATCAAACGAAAATCTTCTGTTTTCAAACATGGTACTAAACTTGAATATCTTTTATAGCATATGTGACGGTAGAGATGTCCATTCCGGATAATGAATCAAATAATAGCGGGTAAAAGTCAAGTACTAATATTTCGAATATAAGAAATTAGTATCTATAACATACTCATAATAGTACGGATCGGATAGTGACGGGTAAAGATAAGGTCAGATAGTAAAATCGATACTTATAGATACCCAAACTTGTAATCATATGTAAAATGTGGATAATCTGATTTAAAAAAATAAAATTTATAATTTATAATGAATTATTAATTACTTTAGTCATTATCTCTTATAATTTTTTATAATATTAATTAAAATAGTGAAACTAAACGTAAATATGACATAAATTATTACATTTTAACATCTTCTACGTTTGATATGTTGTTAAACTACAAAATAGTTAGATTTATTTAGAAATATAATAATAACAATATGTATTTTATAACATTTTTAAAATTTTTTAAAATTAAAATTAGTACTTTGGGTATCCGAATAATTAGCGTTATGCTATTCTTTATCAGTTCCATATTGTTTTTTTTAAAAAAAAAATCTTCACCCGAATGGATAAATATCATTATACTTATCCGTAAATACGGGTCAAAATGTCGCAGGTCCATGTGACGATAATACATTAAGGCTATGAATGTTTGTTGGTTTTTGGTTTTTGATTTTAGTTTTTAGTTTTTGGTTTTTGATTTTAGATTTTGATTTTGCAGTAGATTTTAGATTTCCAAAAAACTTGAATGGTAACTTGTTTTTGTTTTTATATTTTGTTAATATATATATTATATTTTATTTATGAAATAATTTTATTTTTATTTTTGTTAACATTTAGCAATAAAATATGCTATATTAAGAAATAATAATTTTATATTTCATTTTTTTAATAATTAAATAGAATACTAATTTTTGTTGGAATTGTATTTAAAAAATGTTCATATCCAAAAAATAATATTTTAGAATTAAAAAAAATTGATAAAATAGTTCGAGAATTGTTTATTTTTGTGATTTATTTTTTGTAGTAAAATTTTAGTGCCAAAATAATATAGAATAGTTATTGTTAAATCAATTTGATTTTTTTGTGTGTTTCCTCATTATTTATATTAATAGTTAAAACTAATAATTTTGCAATAAAAAGAAAAACAGTTGAAAAAAAATCACATCACTTAAAAACAACAAAAATATAGATTTTAATTTTTAAGTATTAGTAGGCAATTTCATCTAAAAACTTGATTGGTAAAAAATATAATTTTTGAAAATCAAAAACCAAAATCTACACTAAAAACCACTAAACAATCAAGGCCTTACCACCACCATTTATCGGTTATCAGTTGAAGCCATCGCTACACAAAGTTGACTTCCATTTGTTATTCTAATATTCGATAGAGATTATCTCATTTCTTCAAAGGTAATTTCATTTTTGTCATTTTTAAGGTGCCATTTTTCATCCCTATCATTTTAAAGATCATTAATCATATTTGCCACTTTTTTAAAAAAATAATTAAATGACTAAACTACCCTTGTTTTTTCTTTTCCATCCCTGGATCGAGTAATCGCCTCATCTTCTTCGTCTTTAGCCGCCGGTAATCTCTCCCGATTGTTCAGTTCTCCGATTTTCTCCAAATCTGTCAATGAGAATCTCTTCATCTCTCTCTTGATCTGACTCTGAATTTAGTTCAGTTACTTCTTCATCCTGTACGGGTTTTTGTTTCTTTTCTCTTGGAAACTTCGATTGAGAAGATATGAGAAATCTTAGTTTTGAATGTGATTCGATTCTCGTGCAATTCGAGGATGTTGCATCAATGATTTTCCTCGTTTGACACTGGATCTCGCTTTAAATTCCTCTTATTAGTAAAAAAAAAAGAGAAGCATGTTCTCGAGTTTTATAATTCAAGTTAAGAAGAAATAAATCAACTTAAAGAGTTATTAAGCTTACACAAACAAAAATGAAGCAATAGAGATCTCAAGAGTAGCTGATTAAGACTACAACCACAAGCTAAGATGGAAATTAGCTATGATTATTTGAATTTCCTGAGCTTTTAACTATTAGTAACTCAGAGATAGAATCTAGAACACGAGATTAGTCTATGAATTAGAGAATGGAGTTTCGATTCTCTCATTGAGCTATTTCTTGTGCTCTCTTGTGTTGTTTTGGTTTCTCTCATCGAGTTTTTTGTTTACAGCAAAAAGCTTTAGAAGCAGCTATGAATGATATAAACAGTTCATTTGGTGAAGGAAGTGTAACAAGATTGGGAAGTGCTGGTGGAGCATTA
>OVAV01002355.1:0-11341 GCA_900406375.1 Iberis amara
AAAATATGTATCTAAATTAGAAGGATATAAATTACCCCGCGTGTAGCGCGGATCATCTACTAGTTCTGTATTAAATTTGCATACTGTAATATTTTTTGTTGGATAAAAGTATTTTTTAATGTCATATAACATCACTTATATATTAGTGTTTTAATTTAATAAGGAATAGGAAAACAGAAACTATATAAGGAGATGCTGAGTTGTCTCATAACTTATGATGAGAGTTTATGAAATTTAAGAGGTTTAGGTTTTTAGAGATTTTCTTAAATCTAATAAAAAAAAGTTATTTCTTTATATATAAATCTTATCATCCAACAAAACATACCAATCTAACAAAGTCTCATATCGATACTTCTTTATATTTGATTGGTATCATTGTCGCTACGATAAACAGAAATCGGTTAATTAGTGAATACAAAACTGATATCATAGGTGTACCATAAATTTCCTATCGATCTTTTCTTTACCTTTATACTTACTTAAGTAAAACGGTGCATTGACAATCAGTTACTCATTTTAGTATTAATATTTATGGTTTGATTTGCAATAAATAGAAAAATTTGGACATTGTTATGTCCTAATTCAAAATGTTGTGTGTGCATCACCATACTTTTTGTTTGTGAGGTTTTACCAAAATTCCTTATGTTTTTTTTTGGCAATATTTACACCCTAATATCCTTGAAAATTTGAAACACCGAGGATATGTACAACTGACTTCTGATTAAACTATTTCAAGGAAATAATTGGTGTCTATTTGAATTAGATGACTTGCATACATTTTGATAATTCCAAAAATTGGCAATACTGAGTGGCTTTTCTCTTACTTACACTTTGTGTTGTTAGATAACTTTGACGACTAGTACTGTAGCTGTAATAAAGCCTCTGTTCTTAAACTGCATTCCATTACCTGCGAAATTTGACGATTAACCCCCAAATCTCTGAATAGAGGATGATCTATAGAACGGGGAAATTTCTGTTAGTAGTTGTACCTGCAGAGTTGAGATTGTGTTTAGGAGGCCCCTGCACATTTCAAGCATCCCTTTCTCCTTTACATTCACTATGCCAAGTTCTGCTGCCAAGCAACTTACTGTCCTAACCTGCAGAATATAGCTTTCACTTTTTTAAGAGTTGCAAAATATACCAAACTATGGAGATAACTATATTCACAATTAGTTAGTGCTAACAAAATTATGGAGCATCGTATTCTTATAACAAAAATTGAAATTCTAAATCAGCATAATGCATAAGAAGAAGAGATACTGGATGCTTCTTCATAACAGAGGTTTTCAGCTTTTGAACAGGTGAGGAATATAACAGACAATTTCATTTTCTTTAACAATTCCTTTTATGTGCTTTACAATTCCTAAAAAAAGCATTGCAACAGAAAAAACAGAACACAATGAGAGAAAAGAAAAGATTTATCACCTTTGGCAGCAACAAGCATATGGAAGATGCCATTGCTTGCATAACATCAACTGCTGAACATATGGCATCCTTAACATTTTGTACATTTACCTACATGTGATATAATCATTAGTAAGCATAACATGTTTTCTTGATATAGTATTTAAGAACACTTTTTTGAGTTGAAAAGACAAACCCTTGCTCCGCAATCAACAGGGAGACAAAGTGTGCTGCATTTCAACGCTTCAGCAGCTCCTACTAGAGAGCCCATATAATCCCCATCCATAACAATCCATTCTTCTAGATGCACCATCTACATGCATTATAAAAATATATATAAGTGATTCTTGTTATGTGATTTGCAGAAGCTCTTAAAAGGAAGCTGTAAGAAGCATAACAAATAACCAGAGAATTGGAAAACAGAAGATAGAATAGAAAGTAACTCATACAAAATGAAACTAAAAGATTACAGGAGATTAGGCGGTTCCAAGATCCAAAGAGCAGATTAGCTTACCTGCCTATTGAGGATATAAATCAATTTCAAATTCTGCTTTAGGTGCTGCACTTTAATTCTTTTCGCTCTGACAGAATCATACAGCTTAGAGATACTTATCCATGCATTGTACAGACTTCTCTGAAATGAAAAAGGGTTCCAAAAGATTTAAATCACTTAACATATAACAACTTGGACATAGGTGGCATAGACAAGATTGGACAACAGAATACCTTCGAAGTGCTAAAATGCAAATATAATCACATGGACTCCTATGACAAAGTGTTAAAATGTAAAACTAATTGTACTCATCTATAACCAACACTTTGAAAGATTCAGGACTAAAACAATTGCTAACCTCCGATCTTATCTTTTGTGCAGAGCTATCAGCATTGGCCCGTGCATTAGCAAAACGCCACTGCATCAATGTATTGTGAAAGAGCCTCAACAAATGAGTGTCATCAAACCAATCTTCTCTAATCTTCTCTTTTTTAGCATCTACCGGAAAATTTGGTATCACAGGCGTGTTATTACTCAGCGACCTTCTCATTCTTACTGGGCTCATCCTGCCTGAAGGACTAACCCCTCTTGGTGGAATTACGCCTCTCGAAGGGCTAACCCCTCTTGGTGGAATTACACCTCTCGAAGGGCTTATACCCCTAGCAATGCTCATTCCTCTTGGACTGGAACAAGCTGCGTGCATTCCAAACTTGCTAGGTGAAGCAGGTCGAGTCTGCTCACGCTTCGGAAATAGTTGGCTTCTCATTGTTGCAACTCCTTTTGGGGACAATACAGGATTACCCACAGAACTCTTCTTCGGCACAGCAATGAGCTTCGGCGATTCCAATGTCCTCAGTCTATTAGACTTGGTAGCAGGTGAGCCAGGCTCTAACGGATGCTGCAATCGATCACTAGTCATTTGCGAAAATCTCGCCTTAACCACAATGCCGCGAGCGAGTAAGTTGTTACCTCTTCCATTTGAGCTTCCAGACAAAGCACTCTCTGTATCAGAGATAGTGGAATAGGATTCTACCTTTTGTAGATTGGAACACAACGAATCTGCGAACAAAACTCGTCCATTAGTTATCATGGGATTCGGTAGACCTCTAGCTACAGAACTCTCAGATCCACTCGGTTTCTTCCTAGTATCGGTGAAGTCTAAGCTTCTACTCAAACAACTAGGTTGCAGAGACCTAGGCCATTGCTCAGAGAGCTTCGATTTCCCTTGCTGAGCACCAACACTCCTAGGTGTTGCAGTTGAAGTCGTCTTCCTCTTCTCTAGTGTTGGTCTCCCCGCAGTGCTAGGCGATGAGTTTTGCTTGGAATCCGCTTGAAACGACGTAAACAAGCCTCTGCCAGAAGTCAACAGCATTCTCTGCGCTGCAGAAACCTCTCCACTACCTAGTCGATCTATCGAGCGACGACGTGGTGTCACCGACTGCCTCCGCTCTGTTGATTGCGACCGATTTGTAGCCGTCGGAGTCTCGGGGCGATTTATCCTTGTAACGATCGACGTTTGACATCTCTTCGCCGAAGACGGTGATGATGTCGAGGATGAAGATTGTAAGAAAGAGGAAGAAGACGAGGCGTCGAGATATCGCGATGCTACATCTCGTGTTTTGGACCGGCGATGAGCAGTGATCGCTGTTGCCGCAACGGCGTTGGGTGATTCCGACGAAAACGACGGCGGCCTTGTAGCGTTGTGGTGCTTAGCTCTGGCGTTGAAAGAAGGTGAAACAGCAGCTGTCATTTTCGACATTGGGAAATCCACACATCGCCTCAGTGAGAATGTGATAAAGGAGATGGTATAGGGAAGGTTCTCCAACGGTATTGAGAGATTACCGGCGAAATTAGGGTTTGATTATAATTGCAGAGTTACTATAAATCATCGGCGAAAGAATAGAGAGTGAGAGTGGGAAGGTGGAGGAGATAATTACGCTATGCATAACTTTCGTCTCTTCTTTTTGCGGTTTTGGACTCATTTTTTACTAATTAAAACGGCTCCTTCTTAAATTACTTTACAATCCCAATGAATTCCCACTAATTACAGTATAGAAATAACTACCGATTGTTGAATACTAGTATGAAATTGCAACTCCTAATCACTGAGCAATAGGTGAATGAAAATATTGTCACTAGCTAAAGTAAGGTTCTCCGAGGGTCTATTTATAGTATCCATTCGGGTAGTGATAAGTTTTCACCCTTGTCAAAACCCACTAAGAGTCAATCTAAATTGCCGAAGGACCATGCCAGTAGGAATCAAGTCGCAGAGAAAATTTGGGAAGACAAGACCGAGCTCGCCCTATTTGGAAAGTCGGAGAAAGTCAACCTCCACGGCTCCACCTAGGGTCGACTTTGAAGGGAAGATGGAAAATCAAGAGCTTCAGGTGCATAATTTATATATATAGTAGAGGCATCAAAAAAGTATCATTTTTGGCCTCTATGAAGATTTTTTGGGACAGATTCGATCCTCACCTCTTGATAAAATGCATCATTTTTGTCCTCAGCTTTAAACATCAAATACCTTTGAACCGGCACTCGCTCCACCCATCTAACTTCATACATATAGTAAAGCCAAAACTCAACGAGTTACGTCTATTAAATTTGTACACCACCTATAAAATGGTATAAATAGAAAATAACTCATAAACAATAAAACATTTCCATGCACTTTTTTCCAAGCAAGTCATCTTTTTCACTGTCTTCTTGATTTAACCTAGTCATGGCCGTCGTTTCTATTTGAGAGTTTCTACCAGAACCTCTGGATCGCCTAGACTCTCCCCCTTTTTACTTGTTTCTGGCGTCTCTTTTCTCCCGTCTTTCTCTCTACCATTTCCGGGTTTGGCTATCGATGTTGCGCATATTGTCTAATCGCTCTTTTCTATCATTTTCATATATGAATATGGACTTGGGTTGGTTAGACTTTGTCACTTCAAATTTTGTTAGTTTCCTCCTCTATGGAGTTTATCAAGTACTTAGGATTGTCATGCGTAGCTGGTTCTAAGCACTCGTCCTATGTTCCATCTTTACTTAGTATTGAGGTTGTTACTAGGTTTATTCTAGTTGTTACTAACTCTTAAGAGTTTAATCTCTAGTTTTAGAGGTGGTTTGTACTGACTTATGAAGATGTTGTATGTAAAGCATTATGGAGTTTCTTATTATATTTGTAGTCTATGTGCTAAATATGAGAATATCTTTGATATTTGTAGTTGTTCTAAGTCTTATTTGCATTAACGTAGACATCTTAGCTAATAAGACCTTGTTTAGCCTTATAAACTTGCTTAGTTTATATTTTAATGAATGTGCTTGACAAACTAAAAAAAACTTTGTATTAAGAAGGCATCCACAATCATAAGAATTTACTTAAATTTCTTAAACAATTACTAACCTTAGTTAATTCACTTTCACATATAAAACTACCATATAATCCAGTTTATGGACTAACTCATTTTTTATAAACTCTAATTTAAATAAAAGAAAAATTTTCAAAACTAAATCTATAATCAAATTAAAAAATCCACTTTTCTCTCTCTAAACCCTCTGCCTCCTCTCTTCTTCTCTACTATTCATCTTCTTCGTTCGTCTTCTGATTTTTTGGAGATCAGCGATCGGCGTCCACGTCCACCAATCACGTAGGATACACGTCCACTAATTAACTTCCGATTTTGTTTTGTATTGATAAAATGAGAAGTTATGGGCTGGTTCCAACCATTATAGACATTGTACTCCTAATTTGGGAATTGTTATACTCCGGTTAGGAATGTTATTGCACTTCTATGTTAAGGTTAATTTACCGTATATGGATTTGTCATTTCTCTTTGGTATGATTATCATGTATCTCTTCTAGGGTATTATTTGAGTTATACAATTTAAATTGTCGACAAAAAGGAAATCTAATCAAATTTGTTTAACTAATCTTGATACAAGAACATATTCGTTTTCCATTGGCCAAGTCTTTCATTTTGCATTTGTCAAAACATACTAAGTTTCTACAAAGAATGAACTATTTGGAGATCCGACCCAATCAGTGGTGGATCTAGAAATTATTTTCATTGGGGTCATAATAAAAAAAAATTAAATATAAAACCTATAAGATATAATGATTAATGAAAAAATATATAAATTAGTGGGGTCATTTTAAAGTTTTAACACATTTTTATTGGGGTCAAACCCTAATTTTAACCAAATATTTCACCAAATTCAATCAAATTTATACTTAAAATGATTAAATTATATTTTTTAATTGGTGTCAATTGAACCCATAGCCCCTTTACTACATCCGTCACTGGACCCAACTATAATAAGAACAAAACACTTTTCTATCTAATTATATCCACCGCTCGGCTATAACATGCATGCTCGGGCATAAGTGTTGTTTTTTCCCGATAATATATATAGTATATTAGATTAAAGGGAACATATAAAGGGGATCGAAGATCCCATGAGGGGAAGATTACAAACCCTCAAGGGGTAGTTGAGACTTGAGATCATCCATAGATGAAGTTATTAAAACTAACCTAAAAAAGCTGAGTCTGATATCAAAAATGCTTAAAATAAGTAAAAATCGTCTACTTAGAAACAAATCCCGCTCATCCCTATAAAACGGTTGAAAACTGAAGCAGGAGAATATCAGAGGAGTCAGATCCCAATGAAGAGAACCCAATTGATCTAAGACACTAATGTTGATGACATTATTGGAACACAAAAACCGAACAAGACTTAAAAACACATAAAAAACATAAAAGGATAAACACTAACATGAGGCCCAAAGGGAAGCCCAAGATACCTAGGAAGCTGTAACAGAGAATCAGCCGTGAGAAGCAACACTCTAGAGATGTTGTGGGCCGTGAACGACAGCAAAAAATGGGGGTATCCGAGAAGGTCAGCGGCAGACCGGAAACGGTTAAGAAAAAAAGCCAAATGAAGAGCAAATATGGGAACGGTTAACAGAGTATCACCGGACGAATATGGGAAGCCCATAAGACCTCCAAGGCCACCACAGAACCGACCTCTTCTTGATAGAGCCACAACCGTTAGAGATGTACCAGGACCCGCCAATCAGAGACCAAAGCAACCACAAGCGACGGGATCCAGATGCATGCAGTCTAATCCGAACAAAAACCGCCAACCGTCCAGCATCACAAAGATCGGCACAGTGCTGCCAAACCAGGTTTGAGGAGAGCAAGAAGCACCAAAGACCATGAGTCGCAAACTTCAAAGAAGAAACCGTCGAGGCAAAGTCAAAGAGCTATATGCGGAGGAGAGAAGACCTAGAAAAAGAGAAAAACTAAAAATATGGACAAGAATATATACAACCTGCCGTCGCCGGCAGAAAGCCGACCACCAATAGAAAATAGGAGATGGCAAAGGTCAAAACTAGCAAAGATAGAGAGAGAATAGAGGAGATGATATTTTTTGTTCAAAATTACACGTTGCATAAGGGTTATTTATCATCGACATATTTCATGTCATATATTCTTCTTTTAAAAAATTGTGAAATTTCAATGCAATTTAAATTGTAAATAATTACTATAGACATTTTAAACGATTATAGTACCCAATCATTTCATAATAAAAGAAAGAAAAAGAATACCAATCATTTCAAAAATCTTAGAAATTAGTTTGGATTTTACTCCTCTCGAAAACCCTAGTCCCGTCCCTTACTAAAAAGAAGTCGTCGCATAGCTTTTTCCTCAACGCCAGCGGCGTCTCCACTTGTCGTTGGCGTCGCCTTCTTTCTCCTTTATGTTTTTCCTTTTATTTTGTTTATGTTTTAGTTTACAGGATTATTCTGGTGAGGCTTTGACCGTCGGTTTCTCGCCTCTTTGGTCTTCGAGTGCGACCTTCGCAGTGATGGCCGTCGGCTTCGGGCCTCTGGGTCGACGGTACAGATCCGTTCGTTTCAGCTTGCGGCTCTCCCCCTATGTAGAAGTCGCCTTCGTTACTAGCTTCAAACCACCTTGTCTCCCTCTCCGCTCCTCTGTCGTTGCTCTTACTGGGCCGAGTTCTAGTTGTTTGTGGTTAGCCTCCGACAAGGATTCATCTGGCTACGCTTGGGCTTATGGTCCTCGTTTTAATCTCTGTCACGTGTGTGAGTTTGGGCTCTCTTGTGTGCTTTAGAGGTTTCGTGGTCCGTTTTCGAGTTTTTGGGCTGGTGTCGGTGTCGTTCTAGACGTGGCTCGATGGGCCTTTGGTCGGATCCTTTTTGGCTTGTTACGTCACCTTTAGCCTTCTTTTTGGGGCTGGTTTTTTGGCTTGCTGTTAATTTGTTTTCTTGGTCTATATATTGGGGTTATTGTGGATAGTCTACGTCTATGGTTTGGATTGGTATTTATGGCTTTTAGATCAGTTTTTAGTTTAGTTTGGCTTGCTTCATTTCCAGTGTCCATGCTTTGATGCCTTCTTCGATATGCCTATTTGTCCTCCTTATTGAGTTAAGTCATCTCCGGTTACTTCCATCGGTCAAGATCCTCTCCAGCGCTTTTATGGATGCATCTTTCTTGATTAAAGGGTTAACGGTTTTGGCATTTAGGGTCTCATTGTTAGCAGAAGCTTTTGTTCTTGGACTATAAAATTTGAATCTGTCAACCGTTCTTGCTTTCTTTCGCCAGTCTATGTGTTTGTTTGGATGCTCAAGTCTATGGAGGATTCTCTTTAATTGGCTATCAATCTTGGGTTATCATTAGTTTGTTTCATTTGTTTCTGATGTATCTTATGCTTTTATGTTGTTGTAATCTTGGGTTAATCCCTCTTTTAATATAATCAGATGACAAAAAAGCAAAAGTTGGAATTCACTCTTTTTGTCTTTTTTGTATTAAAGAGGGGACATCATGTATAAAGGCAAAAAGTAAAGAATTATGAGAATTAAAAGATTTTTTCTCTTTTTTTTCTCTCTCGCCGCTAGAAAATTTTCGAGTGAGTTTCCGGTGAAAGAAAAAGCCTTTTTGTTCACCGTCTTCTGACCACAATCTTCGTACGCTGCGACTTGGGACCGATGGCGACTCCAGCGCCGTGTGGTCCAGTGGCTCCGGTTGTCATCTCCAAAAACTAGGCTTCGGATTATCTCTACAAATCTTCTCTAGATCGCGGCGGTGGCAGAAGATTTGAAGCCTCTGCATGGCAGATCGGCGTCAAATGCGCCTATCTTGCGAGCATGTAGACAAGAGGATGCTTGCGGTGGACGACGGCGAAGTCCAAGGGTTTCCAGTTGAGGCAGGAGAGTCTTCTCTGTCGGGGACATCGGTTGCTTGGCATGCATAAGGGACATAGCCGCCTTGCCGGTCGATGCTAAACCAACTTGAAGATTACCGGCCTTTCCCCTCTGGTAACTCTTCAATCTATCTTTGTGCATGCGCCAGCGGGAAAGGATCTGCTTCTCCTCCAACTCTCCTTCTCCTTTTGCATGTGATGGTCGGTGGTTCTAGCCATCATCAGATGACCTAGAGTTCCCCGATGTCGGCTGAGAGTCTTGCAATCTGCAGAAAGGGGAACTCCTGGGCGGCGGTTTCTCTGCACCAAGATTAGGTTTAGAGTTATTAGGGTTTTCAAGTTTATATGGACCGATTTATTCTGGTTTATTTTCAAATTTTGATTTTTCTAATTTTCTTACTGTATCATGTCGATTTGGGTTAGTTTCTGGTTTATTTGAATATGATGTATTGGTTTAGGTACATAAGAGTTAAGTGGGTCTAAATCTGGGATATTATAATTTTAAATTTTAAATTTTTTTTTTTTAAAGTAATAAATTACTTAGATCTAAATGTTATTTTTTCACAATAAAAACTTTTCCCTAACTTTTAACCAATAGTAATTCAATATTCAGAATCAACATTTTTAAAATTTTGTAATATATTAACATTAGCTAATAAAATATACTCCCTCCGTTTTTTAAAAATTGTCTTTTTAGATTTTTTACACAGATTAAGAAATTTTTGAAACAAAAAACACTAGCTAAAACGATAATATTTAAAAAAACGGAAGGAATATGAAAAAATCTAGAAAATTAAGTTTTTATGAACAAAATAAAATTTCTAAAACATCAAATATTATTAAACGAAAAAGTAGCTTAAGTATTTAATATCCACGTGTATTGCCAAAAAACAATATATGGATATAATTTTCGGAGCTTCAATTAAAGATTCGAGACACTAAAAATATAAAAAGAATCGTATAAAAATATACAAGTTTGACTTAAAATAAATGGAAGCGTTTAAGTATTACGTGACGTAATAAATCAAGAGTCATGAGAAGTCGTTAGGTGAAATGTCTACCTACAGAAAAAAAAGAAGAAAAAGAAGAAATGCAAACCACATTATCACACAATACTTGTTGATTACTCTTCTGAAGACCACCTGTTAAATAAGCCCAAAAGCAGCCGACACTTATTTGATTTTGAAATAAAAACACATAGTGAGTACACGTACGCTTGTTTGTTTGGACATCAGTATCTAACCAACTGATTCTGACATTTCATCTTTCTCCTTAGATTCATAAAATATTTGTTTTAATCAAGGATATATTCATTGGCCACAATATTAAAGGTTTTTATTTGTTTAATAGAGCCAAACAAGGATGTCTCTTTTTTCCACTTCTGGTGCAGAATTACCAAAGATGCCAATTTAAATACCACTATTATTCTTTTCTTCTCCAAAGACCTTAAAATTCATTTTATACTGAATTTATCATTATATTCTCAAGAACATGTTTTCTTTTTAATAAAAGTCCACTTATTTGTCAACTAGTTTAAATCCGGATGGTAATACAGTAATACCACTGACACTTGGGCCAAATTAACTATTTTTAGCAGTACATATTCGATTGTTAATCATATAGGTTATACTCCCTCCGTTTTTATATGTAGGATAAAAACATTTTGTTTTTAATTAGACAATTTTCTCACATTTTAATGTAAAATTACAAATTTCAAAATACATTAATTAAAAATTTGTAAATTTAATAAAAAAATATTGGTTTAATATCATAGAAAATTGTACATTTAAGATAACAGGATATTTATGAGTAATAATAATTGTGTTTTCTTTAATATGTGTAAAAAAACTCAAAACATCTTATAATTAAGGAGTATATGATATACGGATTAGGCTCGAGGATTCGAATAGAAGAGAGAGATTTCAATATTGGTATTTTACTCTCTTAAAGAAGAGATCATCCGATCAAAATCCTTTGTAACCTCCTGAAATTGATAATAAAGGCTAGTGTGGATTTGACCGAGACGTAGAGATACTCGTTCCATGATCCTGAGCTCGTAAAGTTATGTGTTAATTTTTTTGTGAGTTGACTGTTATCAGCTCTACACATAGGTTAAAACATATGAAGATTTAGGGGTCGATTGGTAAAGGCGGTAACTGTAGGCTTTTGCTGTAGAAATTTTAGCTGTAAGAAGTGTGACTTTTATTTTAGATGAAAATAAAAGTCTGATTGGTA
>OVAV01002356.1:0-11341 GCA_900406375.1 Iberis amara
TATATATATATATATATATATATATATATATTGTCTCTAAAAAGTAAAAACACGAAAGAGAGGATTTTCTCTTACTACGAATTGTATCAAACAAGACCTTGTATATATGCATAGCTCATCTAGTGGTGGTGATGATCCCACTTGAGTCTCTTGCACCAAATTCAATTCCTATAAAGGACTATTGTAAAAAAAAGACAAAAAAAGACCTTGTATATATAGAATCTTGAGATATAAGAGTTCATTTAAACGACTATACAATTAATAAAATGTAATTAATCATATCCAATATATATATATATATATATATACATAAATATAAAAGAGATTACATATCTCAAAATTTTGCAAAAAACCAAGCGGTGGTAGCTTAAGGGGGTAATACTTGAGGTCGCTACTTTGAGTCCCTGTTTGAGACATGCGTTTTACACCCGAAAATTGATATCAACACCGCTTGTATGGACATGGGGTGAGACTAGAACCGAAGGCCCAAAACCATCCTCAATACCAAAAAAAAAATCTTGCAAAAACTATTATAAAAGCGTATTTTTAAAAAATTTACACATTTAAAATGGTGTTAATTTAAATTACGTTTTAAACTCTCAAATTTATACTTCAAAATTTTAAAAATTAAATCTTGAATTCTAATTAGTGATTTTAAATCTAAAATATAAAGTTTAAACTCTTAAATTTGAGTCTTTGTAGTATTAAAAAAATATTTTAAAATATTATCAACATAATCAAAAATGTAGAAGTACATTATCTCATAAATTAGTTGTGATATATCTCATGAAAATTTTCCAAATAAATTGGTTAAGTTTATAAAAATGAAATGATTTATTAGTAGAAAGATATGTGTGGAAAAAAAGTAGAAAGATATTTGAGTAAAAAAATCGATCGACAAGTTATTATATCCTCTGTTTCCTATTACTTTATTTTTTTTAGAGTTTTTACACCTATAAAAAAAGTAATAATTGATTCTATCTCTTTAATTTATTTCAATATTATTTTCAACTTTTGGTGTTTAGAATAAATTAATATTGTGTTTTTTTTTTGAATTTTTGGCATAAATATGCGATAATATTGTTTTGAGTAAAAAAAAAGTGTGTTTGGTATTTTTGAAAAGAAAAAAAGATTAAGTGAAAAATAAAAAAATCAAAGTGAAAACGAAAATGAAATGGAGTATTTTGTTTTTGACACATACAATTTTTATTTATTTCCCCCACTTTACTTTTCTTCTCTCTGCCTAAAGATGGCGTCAGAGCCAGACCAAAGCTTCAAAGACCTTTCATGGTTTCTTCAAGCTATCAAAGACCCACAACAAGCTTTGTTCAATCTTCAAACCCTAACCTTCTCCTCTTTCGGGAAAACCACGCATTGTCAGTTCGTAACAGAGAACTCCATGAACATCAACGTCACCAAAGACAACCTCACTTCACTTTCCGAGATCTTCATCGAGCTAGCGACTTCTTTAGAGACACAGACATCTCTCAGGAACTTGGAATTCGAAGGAATAGCTTGGGAAATCGAGCTATTGCAGAGCCTGGGATTGTTGCTCGACAACACTTCGAAGATAAAGCAGCTTGCTTTCAGAAAGAACAGGTTCAGTGAACAATGTCTAAGCGAGCTCTCAGAGATTTTGAAAAGAAACGTTTGGGTGAAAGAGATTATGTTCTTAGAGTCTAGAATTGGATGCAGAGGAGCTACGTTTCTCGGATCGGCCCTCCAAGTTAACGATTCGTTGGAGGAGTTGCAGATTTGGGAGGACTCAATTGGGTCGAAAGGAGCAGAAGAGCTCTCGAAGATGATCGAAACGAACTCAAGTTTAAAACTTTTCTCCATATTCGACTCGAGTCCTTTCACTGCGACGCCATTGATATCTGCCGTTCTGGGTATGAACAGGGAAATGGAAGTTCATGTGTGGAGTGGAGATCACAAACAAGATAGAAGCTCAAAGATGGTTGAGTTTTTTCCTGAGAGCAATATTCTGAGGATTTACCATATTGACAGTTCTGGTTCTTGCAGAGTTGCTGCAGCGTTGGGGATGAACACAACCGTGAGGTCTCTAGATATGACTGGAGCAAAGCTAAATTCACGGTGGGCGAAGGAGTTCCGATGGGTTTTGGAACAAAACAAAACTCTTAGAGAAGTGAAACTTTCTAAAACAGGTCTTAAAGACAAAGCCGTTGTTTATATTGCAGCTGGACTTTTTAAGAACAAGAGCTTGCAGAGTCTGTATGTTGATGGAAATCGATTTGGGAGCGTTGGTGTTGAGGATTTGCTCTGTCCATTAAGTAGATTCTCTGCTCTGCAATTACAAGCTAACATCACATTGAAGTCAATTGTGTTTGGAGGTTCAAAGACAAAGATTGGAAGAGATGGACTTACTGCGATTTTGAAGATGGTGACAACGAATGAGACTGTGGTTCATCTAGGGATTCACAATGATGAGAGTCTGGGACCTGATGATTTCATACATATCTTCAAGAGCTTGCAGAAGAACGCGTCTATAAGACGGTTTTCATTACAAGGCTGCAGAGGAGTAAGAGGTGATAGAGTATTGGAGGCAATTACAGAGACATTGCAGATTAATCCATTGATTGAGGAAATTGATTTAGCAAGAACTCCTCTTCAAGATTCGGGGAAAGCAGATGAAATTAATCAGAAGCTGGGACATAATGGTAGAAATATAGACGAAGCAGATATGGATTCACTCAAGGATATGCCACTTACTGAGCCTAAGAACATTAGAGCTTTCCTCTGTGGACAAGACTATGCAGGCAAGACAACACTCTGCAACTCTATACTACAAAGTATCTCTTCTTCTTCTTCTTCTTCTTCTTCTTCAGGTTTTCCATATGTAGAGAATGTGAGAACTTTGATGAATCCTGTGGAGCAAGCTGTTAAAACAGTTAGTGGAATGAAAATAAAGACATTCAAAGATGAGGAGACAAAGATCACGATTTGGAATCTTGCGGGGCAGCACGAGATCTATGCTCTTCATGATATTATGTTCCCAAGCCCTTGCCTCTTCTTGATCATATTGAGCTTGTTTAGGAAACCGAGCAATAAAGAACTCAAAACACCAGCAGAAGTAGAAGAAGAGCTCCAGTACTGGCTTAGGTTCATTGTTTCCAACTCGAGAAAAGCAGTTCAACAATGTGTGAAACCAAATGTCACAATTGTTCTCACGCATTGCGAAAGAATCAATCAGCAATCGGAAAGCTTTCAGGCAACTGTAGGTACTATTCAGAGACTGAGAGATAAGTTTCAGACTTTAGTGGATTTCTATCCGACTGTATTTACAGTTGATGCAAGATCATCTGCGTCAGTTAGTAAACTCACACATCATATTCGGATGACAAGCAAATCCATCCTTCAAAGAGTTCCTCGGATTTATCAGCTTTGCAATGATATGATACAGCTCTTATCAGACTGGAGATCAGAGAATTCAAACAAACCTATTATGAGATGGAAAGCCTTTGGAGACCTTTGCCAATGCAAAGTTCCTTCACTGAGAATAAAGTCTCGCAATGAGAACATTGAGATTGTGGAGGCAAGACGGCGAGCTATAGCCACATGCCTTCACCAAATAGGAGAGGTAATTTACTTTGATGAGTTAGGCTTTTTTATACTAGACTATGAATGGTTTTGTGGGGAGGTTCTTGTACATTTGATCAAGCTTGATGTAAGAAAGCAAAGCACTGGGGAAAGAAACGGTTTCGTCAGCAGGAAAGAGCTGGAAAAGATTTTGAAAAGTAATTTGCAGTGTCCGATTCCGGGGATGACCTCAAAGGTACTTGAGCATGTCGATGCGTGTGATCTTGTGAGGTTGATGAAGAAAGTAGAACTTTGCTATGAGCAAGATCCTTCCAATCCAGATTCTTTATTGTTAGTCCCATCGATTCTAGAAGAAGGCAGAGGAAAGACGCAGAAGTGGCAGATAAACACGCATGACTGTGTTTATTCAGGCCGGCATCTCCAATGCGATGATTCAAGTCACATGTTCCTCACAGCTGGATGCTTCCCTCGTTTACAGGCAAGGGCTCAAACCCACTTTCTGTTTCTTTCTTTCATCTCTTTAGAACTCAAACCTTATGGATTGTTTATTATTGCCTGCACAGGTGCATCTTCACAACAGAATCATGGAAATGAAGAATCAATATGGGGCTACTTATAGTCTTGAGAAGTACCTCATCGCTATAACGATCCATGGCATTAACATTAGAGTTGAGATGGGGGGACAGTTGGGAAATTACATTGATGTTCTTGCTTGTTCAACAAAGAGTTTGACAGAAATTCTGAGGCTCATTCACCAGTTAATTATTCCGGCTATCCAGAGCAGCTGCCACGGTGTAATCCTCTTTGAGCACATCATAAGACCACAATGCGTCCAGGACTTGACTCCACCACGATTCAGACTAAGTCAGTTAGTTTCCCTCCAGAGACTAAAAGAAGCATTATCATCAGTTCCTGCAGAGACTATGTATGACTATCAACACACATGGGACTCTGTTGTAGATTCAGGAAAGACTGTTCTAAGAGCTGGATTTGATTTAGCCCGCGACCTCCTCTCTGATGATGATTTCAGAGAAGTATTGCAAAGAAGGTACCATGATCTGTACAATTTAGCACAAGAACTACAAGTTCCCACTGAGGAAAACCCCGATGCAGTACCGGTGAGCAATGAGCTTGAAAAAGTCGATCCTAGTTTCGGTGGAATTGCTAAGGGTGTAGAAGCCGTACTTCAGAGGCTGAAGATTATCGAGCAAGAGATTCGAGACCTGAAGCAAGAGATCCAAGGACTGAGATACTATGAGCACAGACTTCTGATCCAGCTTCATCACAAAGTGAATTACCTTGTCAACTACAATGTCCAAATGGATGAAAGAAAAGTTCCAAACATGTTTTACTTTATCAGAGCAGAGAACTATGGAAGAAGACTGATCACAGCAATGGTTCCTGGCATGGTTTCTCTAAGGATACACATGTTATGCGAATTTAGACGGGAAATGCACGTTGTAGAAGATCAGCTAGGGTGTGATGTGATGCAGATAGACAACCAAGCTGTGAAGTGCTTGGCTCCATACATGACAAATTTCATGAAACTGTTGACTTTCGCATTGAGAATAGGAGCAAACTGGGCAGCTGGGATGGGACACATGATACCTGACTTGGGCCACGCAATTGCTCACCTAGCCAACCCAGCTGTTATGACTGGAGCGGCCGGAGCTGCAGGAGCCATAGGTGTCGCTGCTGCATTGGGTAGGAACCGAGGCAGGGATAAAGATATTCAGGAACAAGACCAAAGAGCAGCTCAACAGTGGCTCATTGATTACTTGAGGGAACAGAATTGCTCAACAGGGAGGGATATTGCAGAAAAGTTTGGGCTGTGGCGAGTTAGATACAGAGATGATGGGTCTATCGCTTGGATCTGCAAACGCCATCTGATTACTAGAGCCAATGAAGTGATCCAAGTTCCTCTCTGATGCTTGCTAGCTAGCTACAAATCAACAGCAAGAGAGAGAGAGTCGTTTAATTAGTCAATCAGTTTTATTAGTGTCTCTGTTACCGTATGTTAATGAGTTGAATCTGTACTAATACATTGTTGGATCCCTTATTGTTATTGCCACATGGTATAAAGGCAGAAAAGCAACCTCTCTTGAAATCCTGTGAAAATGACACTTCAACTAACCAAAGAACATCCAAACATTTGATCTCAAATTTTTTTCAGGAATCTGAATCATTGGATCCTCTGCCCCTCTCTCCTCGCCTAGGGACCTCCTCTTGATGGCCACAAAGGTAAAGTGGGTCCACAGTGGCGATCACACCACTTGATGATTATACAAATAATCAAGCAATCTTAACATTGATTGCTTTAGGGATTCTTGTGGAAGTAAAAATCAGCAACTCAGATACAACAAACATGATTAGGCATAAGCAGTTCATCTAATGTGAACATAGTTCTAGTAGAGTAAAGGCTAGTGATACATAGTTTCTTCACATGAACTAAAGCATCAAGCTAACCATAAGGAAGATACAACATTATATAGTACACTATAAAATTACATCATTAGGATTAGTCTTTCTTTGCTAGGAAAGTCTTAAGAGTGAGACCTGCATTCTTCTTCTGAACTTGATAAAACAGATGCTCAGAAGAAAGCCCTGCTCCCATAGAACACGCGGGAGCCGTTGTTGCTCTTTGGTGTTGGCAGCTTCTGAGAATCAGAGCTTGAATTCTCTGACTTTGTTGGGCTATCAATGTCCAGAGGAAGCTTCATCTTAGCCAGTGAATCAGTAAACTGTTGCATGCTTTTCATGTACATGTCCACTATATCCTGCTGCACCACCTTCGACTGTAGCTCAACATTCCCATTGAGGACAGGTTTAATAATTTTTTCCTTTGATGTCTCACCCGAAGCCTCGCTCTCCACCTCCTGGGAATTCGCTTTCGAGTCCATGACAGAGAAATGTTTACGGTTTGGTGTCTCTGTGGCAGAGTGAGCTGAAGCGTGAGGAGAAGCAGTTTCATTTGGTGCATTGCTGCTCTCAGGTGAATCTTGCTTCAATATAGAAGTGATTGAACTGGTCACATGATTGTCAGCATCAGCAGTTACCAAGCTGTCAGAATTTTCTGAGTCAATTGTGGAACAAGAGATCCCAAAATACTCGGACACCATTTTCTCATTTTCATTTGCGACATTGGGATCTGGAAACTCTATCTTATCAAACTCACCTGGAACTGATTCAGACCCTTCTGAATTCTTGGTAGTTTCATCAACAGAAACAGATGAAGGCATAGAGGGAATAGCCATCACTTCAGGATAAGATCCATTGTAGGAGAGAGACAATTGAACAAAACCCGCAGGAGAATGGTACAGATCAGTAGAAGAAAGAGAGAACTCTTTCTCGAGTTTCCCATTCTTGAATAGCAGTTCCGACATAGGAACCAAAGTAAAACCAAGCAGCTGGTCTTCAAGATAATTCTTCACCCTGCTCATCATGTAAATCTCACATTTGATGGAAGTTTCCAGAACTCTGACATCTAGCTTAACATTGTCATCAAAAACCGGATTCCTCCCACCACCATTAATGATTTTAGTCGAGACAGACTTTTCAGGATCACTTGTAAGACAAAGCTTGGCATAAACGTCTTGCTTGTGGTATATACAAATGTTATGGATATCCCTTGCCTGATGAACATAAACCTCAAGGGTACCAACAAGTTCTTGCTGCCCAAACCTTATTGAATCATTTCCATTGGATTTGATGCCATTTGGTCGGTTTCCAGAGTTGTGAACAGAATTTGAGCTCTCATTCTCAGACTCGCCAATCTTGAATGGTGAAACAACAGATTGTGGGGAGTCCATTGTAAAACCTAAGGAACCAATCCTGAAAAAATAAAGGTCTTAAACATCCAGAAAAGACATGACTCTCAAAAGTGAACTCTTGTGTTCATGATGAGTACAAACACCAAAGTATGTAGATTAACAGTTTTAGAAGACCATGGATCGTTTATTTAAGATATATATAGTTCGATTTGGAAACAGAAAATGATCTGGAGAAAACCCATAAATAGAAAGATCAAACACCAAACTAAAGGACAAACTTTGATGACAAAACCAGAGTTAAAACTTTGAAGAGTTCTCTTTGACGTCTTTAACCAAAACTAAACAGAGCAACCCTTCAAAGGCCATTTCAAGAACAATGACTCGGAGTAAAGTCACCCAAAATTCAAGATGCAGAAAACAATTCACAAGATAACATATTCAGCAACAAATAAAATTTCAAAACTAGTCTAACTAGAGTCATGCTTAGGCTTAAGTATTTAAAGCAAAACAATTCATGGGAGGTTGCATACAATAAAGGAATCGACTATCTTGGTGATAGCAACGGATAAATAACCTAACTGAAAAAGCTTCAAGAAAATGTTGCTCGATCCAATCAAAATTTTGCCGCAGCTCGCAGTCAACACAAACTAAAAAAGGCGGAAAATTGGTTAAGAAAACTTGCCTATATCCAAAACCAAACTCTGATCAGCGACTAGAAAATCACAGGTAAGCTGAAGAGAAACTTCAATAAAAGACTTGGACAAGTCGTAGTCGTGTAAGACGATGATTAAAAGAACAAGAAGCATGTGGTGGGTTCAACACATAAGAAACAAACAAGACAACTTTCAAAGACAGAGTTAAATGCAATCTGTTATTAAGTTGAAAAAGGATTGGAGTCGGTGATAAGATTAGGGTTTTGTACAGTCACTTCAATGGCGGACCACTAATTTTTAAGGTGGGGCATAGTCATATTATATATAACACTAAATTCAACGGTTTCGGCTGTGGAAAGTAGATAGAAAGAAAGATATAAGCTTTACCATTATGAAAAAGGATAAAATAACACTTGAATCGGATGAAGATCACTTACAGGGCTGTTTCCAAGACGGAAAAGCGTTAATGGAGTCTTGTTGGTAAAATTGATCTCCAAAAAAAAGGTAGAAGAGAGCGTTTTCATTCATTTTTTTCTTATTCGGAGCTAATGGATTTTGGGGCCTACTTGTCAGTTTCTGGCTAAAGCTATTCAAGTGATTATTACTTCATCTTTATTTCTTTTTCTTTTTCTTTTTCTTAAATTTGAAAACCGTAATTAACAAAAAGGGAACTTCCACTTTTAAATAATACGATTTTATTAATTATTTAAATTATTACACTGTTAAATAATTGTAGAATTTCTGAAAAAAATAGTGAACTGAAATTAATTATATATTGCCAATCATATAGATAAATAATGTTTTCTTTGTGGATATGAATGCATGATTACACAGCTTAAAATTAGATATAACATTTAAAAAGAATAAAATTTTTGAAGATATGTAGAACCCACAAAAAGCTGATATGATAAAAAGATCCAAAAGTGCTGATTTCTTTTTTCAAAAGATTTATATTTTCATTGTTCATTTAAATAAATATCATTGTTTCTTTTTGGTTATAAGTGTTTTCATGCCAAAAAATTCAACTATAATTGCTGACATTATATAATAAGCTAAAAAATGTCACTATCATCTCGATGCCTACTCGTCCTTTTAGTTGCTTAAAATCTTAAATTCTATTTATTAATGTACACATCAACTTTTCTCCCAATTCCAAATTATTGTTTAATTATTCTTCACTTTCGAAATAAAATTACCTATCAAAACAAAGAAAAAATCAACTAAGTTACTTGTTGTAATCATACAAAATTACAAATCGTAATTATTAAAGAAACAAAACTGTAATTGATTTGTGCACGGATGATAAATTTGCTTCGTTTGGACGGTGCAACTAGTCAATTGATGAGTTAGGAAAAAAAAGGTATCACCTTTTAAAAGTATTAATAAGCCCAGATTGTTTATCTAAGATAAATAAACCCGTTAAGAAAAGCCCAAGAAATGAAGTCCATGTCTGAAACGACGTTGAGTGGGTCCCATATTGGTTAATCTTAATTTTGAATTCCAACGGTCGAATCCATTTCTCTCTCTCCACATTCAAACAGCATTACCTTATCGTCTTCCTCTGTCTCTCACTCATAACGTTCAAACCTCTCTCTCTCTCTCTCTATCTCTCTAAAGCTAGAAATCTTCAGTTTTGTTGTGAAAAAAATGAAGTCCACTGCGAATATCGGAGAGAATAGGTTTTTAAGAAACATTTCAACTTCTTCTATCCGAAATTTACTTCCCAAATCCATCTACGCGAAGCAGAAATCAATCCAAAACTCAGAAACTAAGAAACTCAGATCAAACGACGAGAATGCGCCTCCTTGTGACCCAAATATACAGACTAATCTTCAGTTGAAGAAACTCTCGCCTCAGAAAGTATTTCCTTCCACGACCCAGATCCTCCCTGAAGAACCTAATCAGGTGTAGATCCATGACCTAAATACTTTCTATTTTAGCTTAGCTTCCGATTTTACAAAGGTATAAACATAATTTGATTATTCCCGGGAAAATAAATGTTTGATTCGTACAACACATAGATATTAACATGTGAAACTTTGACAGGTTCAGAAATTTGGGTCAAACTCTAACCCCGGAGACAAAGAAAATGTTTGTTCAATTTCTCCTCGGAAGGTAACATTTATTGTATTCCTTTCCAACTAAAATTATTGTTTCAGATCTCTGAAATTCATTTGAATTAAAACAGTTTGAAGGCAGGAGAATACTCTCCACGAGAACTAACTCAATGGCTAATGAGATAACAGAGGAAGATGACCCATTGGGTGACCAGATTCGTGAACTCAAGGTTTCCTTTTTGTCACATATCGATTGCGTTGTGAAATGGCATTGTGTATAATGTTTGGTTTGTGGTTTATAGGAGGAACTAATAAGAACCAAGTCTGATGGGTACAAACCTGAGGGAAGTAAGAGTGGGTACTTTGTGAGGGATAGCTTGAGCCAATTGAAAATGAGCATCAACAAGTCTTTAGTCATGTCGTGTGGAAACAAAGAAGATTCAGAAAAGGAAACAATGTATGAAGATGACGATGATGGAGATGTAATGGAATTGAATAAGCATATTGACAAGTTTCACAGTCACTGTGATTCCATCCAATCCTCCTTTGCAAGTGCTTCAGGCTGTGAAGCAGAATCAATGAGTGGAGATGAGATTTGCTCAGAAGATGTAGATAGACACAAAGATTGTGCCTTGGCTGATTCTTATCCAAGCACTGTAAGAAACGGGATTTCAATCAATTTACCACATCAAACACTTGTTCTTGAAGAGCCAATTTTGTCAGAATCTCCAAAGATTAGGAATTTTAGGAAGAGCGTGGCTGCTTCGACAAAGTTCCAAGCAAGTCCTAGGAATGTGACCGAGAGCTCCAATCTTGGAAACAAAAATATAGAACAAGTTGTCCCGTTGCCTTTAAATCCAACAGATTCTCTAGCTGCAAGTCTCCAGAGAGGACTGCAGATTATAGACTCTCACCAACGGAGCTCAATATCAAACAGATCTTCTGCTTCCTTCTCGTTTGGGCATCTGTCTCTGAAACCTCGAGATGAAACCGATAATCTTTGTGCTTCGGTTAAATTGTTACAGGAAGGTAGACCAAAAGAAGGTGGATCATCAATTCTCCTCTGTCTTTCTTGCAGTCAAAAACTTGACCAAGAAGCTGAAGTATGTCCAGAAACCCTTAGATGCATTTTACTTTTAGTAGGCTATTCGTTTTGACAACTTTTATGTTCTGTTGCTAGGGAGGATATAAGGCACCAGATGAAGCTTGTGGGGACAAGAACAATCTCAAAAGAATGTGTATGGAGCAAGCTACCAAAATTGAGTGTTGTAAAACAACCACGAATCTTCGAATAGACTCGCGC
>OVAV01002357.1:565-11101 GCA_900406375.1 Iberis amara
TTAAAGTATAAAGTTGGGTTATTCTGGGTAATTTTCTCAACTATAAAAGTGAATAATGTTTAATGTTTACAGATTTTGACAAATTATTTCGGATATTTTCGGATAATTTCGGTTCTTTCGATTCTTTCGGGTATTTCGGATAAAATACCCAGAAGAACTGAAATTACCCGTTGGTTCGGTTCCGAAATGGTTCTTAATATTTAGAATCGAACCGATCCGATCCGAATTTTTTTCGGATCTTAAATGGATCCTCTTTTGCTAGAATCAAAAGAACCGGAACCGAAGAAAACCGTACTGAACCGAACCGTTTATCCGAACACCCAGCCCTACCGAGATCCAAAAACAAAAACAAAACCAGAAATCAAATCCTGAACTTTAGAACAAACCGGTCAAAATTTCTAAAATCAGGTCCAAACCAAAATTACATCATATCAAATTAAACCAGATAAACCTAATTTTGAAGGAAAATACAGAAGAGGAGAACCCTCTCCCATACAGCCGCCGTCAAGAGTCTCTGCGGATCCGATCGGATCTAGATTCCGGTGAAGGAGGAGGAAGAGACCGGTCTGTATTTTACGCCGCCGGGGAGAGTGAGAATACATGGTAAAGGAGTATCCGAGCTTCTCTGCGAATCTTCCAATTCAATATATCGAGAAACTCCGATGGAAGAACTCTATCGAGAAACTCGGATGGAAGAACTGTATCGGAAACATATCATCATCGAATATAATCTAAGTTACTTCAACAGATTACATGACTCTTTGTTATGCCAGATACTCTCTTATCTTCCGACAAAAGAAGTTGTTAAGACGAGTGTCTTGTCCAAGAGATGGAAACGTTTGTGGCTTTTGACTCCAAATCTGGATATAGACGCTAATGAGTTCCCAAATTACAATACCTTCGTCAGTTTCATCGACAGGTTCTTTGATTTCTCTAAAGAAGAAAAGTTGATCTTTAACAAACTCAAGTTAAGTATTCGTAAATCTGTGAACGATCCTCCTTGTTTCACAAGATGGATAAGCTTTGTCTCTACGCGTAAACTTGAGCAGCTTGATGTTGAGTGTCTTGTGAATCGTAACTTCTTAGAGTTGCTTCCTCTAAGCGTTTACGTATGTGACACATTGGTGTATTTAAGACTCCATCGTGTATTCTTCGGTGAGTTTGATGATCAGTCGTGTGTCACTTTACCTCATCTCAAGAAAATGAGTTTAGAACACAATATATACACTGATGAGGCCGGTTTGGAGTCATTTATCTCGTCTTGTTCGATTCTCGAAGATTTGAGCATCGTTAGAATGTTTAATGATAACATAAAGATTTTAAGAGTGTGCTCTCAGACAGTAACACGTCTAGTAATAGATTATTGCATTGGTATGGAAGATGATGACTTTGTTGATGGATACGAGAGAGAAGGTGGGGGTGTTTTCATTGATGCCCCTAGACTCAAGTATTTGAAGTTTGAAGATGATTTATCGGATAGTAAAATCATATCCAATTCGGCTTCATTAGATGAGATCGATCTCGTTTATGTCTTTAACGTTGAGAATGATCTTGCTGATTCCGTTGAGTTACCGAAACTAAATATGATCCGTAACTTCTTTACTAGTATCTCTCGAGTCACCGATATGATCATCTCTTTGCATACTGTGGAGGTAAATTGGTTAATACTTATTAGTTTTGAATTTTGCTTACATCTTTATAAATTAATAATATCAGTATAGATTAAATTGGTGTAGTCCCAATGATATTAATTTGTAAATATTATATTGTCTACCATTCCTGTTGATCGAAGTGTTTGCTTACTAATTAATACTTTTTTTTTTTTTTTTGGTGGGNATTATAACATGGATTTTGATCCGTTGCCTCAGTTTCACAACCTTTCACGTTTGGAAGTGACGTTTACTATGTACTATCTGGAAACACTTCCTACCATTCTTGAGAGCTGCCCGAATCTAAAATCGCTCGTCTTAGTTTTGGTAATGACTTGCAAAACCCTAATAGTTTTGGTTTCTAACGAATGTAGGTAGTGTCACTTCATATTGTGTTTTATAGGATTTTGATCCATGGGATAAGAGAGTGGTAATAAATCTCACATCCGTACCTCCTTGTTTGGTGTCGTCGCTCGAGTTTGTAGAGATTAAACAATTTAACGGAGGGCTTGACAAAATGAAACTAGTAAGGTACTTTCTGGAAAACTCAGCAGTTCTTGAAAAACTCGTTTTGGATTTGAGGTATTACAAGGTAGAAGATGGATTTGTAATGATGAGAGATCTCCTTGCATTGCCTAGACGATCTAACACATGTCAGATCGTTGTTTCTTGATCAAACTGAGACTAGACTTTAATTTCTTAGAATATTGGATTTGGCATTTTAAGTTTTGTCTACAAAAAAAACTGCGAATAGCCACGGCCCGATCCGTGGCTATAGGCCCGAATTCGTGGCTATTTGAAGTCTTTGCTACGGAATAGCCACGGCGTAGAAACCGTAGCTATAGCGTCGTAGCTTAATTTATCTGTGACAAGGTCGTACCTTTAATTGGTTGTTTCTATTTTTTTTTTTTTGTCAACTTAATTGCATTAAATATAAAACAAACAACCCATTAAAGGTAGATACAATCCCACGTTGGGAAGTTGAAATCCATAATCGGGTAGATGACCTCGTACTGAGGTGAACGACAACAGAAACTAATACTAAAAGTCCGAAGACCCACTCCCGTTTCGGGAGGACTCAATCTAGGCGCTATGCATAACCTAGAGATTACATAACCCTGAATTCCAAAATGACGGTTTAGAATCACTCCAGAATTAAGATGCAAGATGTATACATTAATAGATTGTTTGCTTACACCTAATGAAACTAAGTTGACACTTATTGGTAATAGATAATTACAAGCATACACATACATAGTAATACTAATGGGCCTAACAAAAACTAAACAATATAAAAGCCCACCAAGGCCCAACCCTAATGAGTCTTCCCTAAGCTTCATGACCAATGCGCCGCCCATTCCTGAAACGTCAACCGTGTAACCGGAGCACTGTATGAGCCACCAGAATCTGCCAACTTCAACATTTAGAACCTTGCTAAACCAGAAGTCACTCGACGAACAACCCTAATAATCGGACTGTACATTCTCGATGTCTAGTCGATAGATTCTTTGCATGCATAAAGCCAATGAACAGATATGACTGCCAAAAGCCTTGCATCGCCGCCAATTTTTGACACTAGACCAAAGAGATAGTACCCGCACACCCGTACCACAAACCAAGCAAGCCGATCTACCACATGCAAAGGGCACAAGCGCGAGAAGTAACTTACTGATGACACCAGCGGTCAGTTTCGGAATGACCAAGACCCACCCATGGCTTGCAAGGCGACAAGAGGAACCGGACAAGAATACGATGGGAGGTGATTGGGGAAGAAGCAGACCAGGGAGGCTACTACACCAAAAGGAGTCGAGCCGTAAAGAAAGAAAAAAACAGTATTTACATGCGAACGGCGTCAGCACGAAGCCGGCCACCGTCGCCAAAAGAAATGGGAAGAAAGGAGGCGTGCTCAGAATGTTGAGAGAAAGTAGAGAGAGATTTTTTTTTATTAACTAACAAGTTAAAGATTAGAGCATGGTTGTTTCTAATTTATCATGTTTTTGTGAGCTTTCTTGGTGTGGGATGATATATTTGAGAATTTTATAAACCTTTTAACATCAGACGCCACATCACCTAACAAAAGCTTTATACAGTTTTTATGGTTTTATTTTAGCCAGTTTGTGTCAACGATTAGATCAAATATAAAGTACACATTGTATATTAAACCGATTTGATTTAGGGCTTAACCGGTGACATGAGGTCTGAGGATTTTCCTCTATAATTATTCGGATGCACCACCACCAGTGTACATCAGCAAAAATCAGCCCAAATGCACTACAAGACAAAAGTGACAGAAAAAGTGTGGGGGCTAAATTAAATATAGATGAAAACTAAAAAAAAAAACATAATGTAAAAATAAAATTAGGTTTTAGTGTTATAATTAGTTAATAATTTCAGATTATTAAAATTTTTTAAAAAATTCGAAAAATTCACCTATTGTGTGTCGGACTTGGAGAGATCGGAAGATCCGATTCAAGCCACGACCGTTGCAAAAGAACGTCTAAGGGTAGAACCGAATCAGTCAAGTACCTAGGCTTACCACTTTGCTCAAGGAAATTTTCAGTGACAGATTATGAACCTTTGATATTGAAAGTAAAGGCCAAGATATCAACCTAGACGACCAAATTCTTAAACTTTGCTTGCAGGCTACAATTGATCACAACGGTGATCAACGGTATTATTACATACTGGAATAACGCCTTCTTCCTCCCGGGTCGCATCATCAAAACAATTACTTTGCTGGTATCGTCATTCCCGTGGAAAAGTAAAATAGAAAGTGCAAGTGGTCACAAAGTCTCTTGGAGCAAAATGTGACAAAACTAAAAATGGAGGGAGGGTTGGGATTAAGAGATTACAAAGTATGAAATGGAATTTCAGGACTCAAGCTTATTTGGATGTTGTTTTTTCAAAGAGGTTCCATTTGAGTAGCATGGATTCGTACACATTACAAACTCCAGCACAAAATTTTCTTCGAGATTAGACCGCAACTTTATTACTCATGGGCTTTCAGGAGACTACTCAAGTTGCGGGAACAAGCTCTGTTATTTCTAAAAATCAGACCGGGTAGTGCTACCTCATTATCATTCTGGCATGATCCATGGACTTCCTTGGAACCCCTCATCAAGCTCGTAGGTCATGCCGGTTCTCGTACTCTAAGTATATCACTACACATGCGGGAACGCAATGCGAGGATACAAGCAACTACTACGCGAACGATAGATAAGGTGATCAAAGACATTGACATGTTGATTAGGAACAAGGCAACAACATATTGATACACGGATCCGGTGAAACGTTCGAAATTACTACGGATATGGTTTGCAAAACCATCACTATCTCCAGCTTCGAATTGACTAGGCTATTCAAATCAAGTTCTGGTTTATTTCCTACTATGTAAATTAATATATATATATATATATATATATTTATATTTTATGCTAACGTTATATGAACTCAATTTCACAGTAGAAGTAATGAAAACATTTTACCAAAAAAACCGAGAAATATTTTGTTACTACTTAACCTGTCTCATCATTGCCGAAAAAAATGGTTAGTAGTGGAGTACCTGCCGTTTTATGAGGGAGAAACGTGTGACGTCCCGTCCCGGACACTAAGTCCGGAAGGTCATCATACAACTAAAGCACTACGTGTTTCCGGCCAGATCAGTTCGTGCCTTAGCCATTTTTATGTCTTTTTCATGTGAGGTTCGTTTAAATGTTTAAGCCTTTACAGTTTTAGAGTCAATATGCAATGCAGAAACAATGAAGAGAAACGAGATACTTTATTCAATAACTTAGGATTCGTTACAACTTGTGAGTGTTTGCACTATAGGCTATTACAAGTCTTATAACAAACGATCCTAACATAATCCCGGATTGATCACCACCCATCTTCACGACCATGAGTCCTCGCGTTAAGCCAAATCCATCCCACGATCCCTTTTATCACCTGAAAGTCATAAACAGATAAGTAACCCAGAGGACTACTTAGTGCGTGAATCATACTTCCAGAATTATCTATATGCACATTTTAACCCAAGTTTTTCCCACAGTTTCATTTCTATGTTAAGGTTCGGTTCTACCCTTAGACGTTCCTTTGCAACGGTCGTGGCTTGGATCAGATCTTCTTATCTCCCCAAGTCACGCACCAAGAAGGTTTATCATTCAGGCATGGATAAATCGATTTAGAGATAAGGATAAGGCATCAGTTCGGTTCGAACCCAACCGAATCACCGGTGGTTCTCTTCCTTTACTTAGCCTAAGTCAGACACGCACCTTTGCTCACGGAGATCGGTTTACCATACTCATCTTCATAAGCATTGCTTTACTTCGGGCTCGGATGCTTTACGCCTCCAAGCCCACGATCGACTTCTCTTCTTTCAGTGCCTTAGAATTATTCTCAAGAATGTTCTGAAAGTTTTCAGTGTATGTGTCGTGCGCGAAAATGAACCCAAGGCCTCTTATTTATAGACTTTGGTTCCCCCAACCGCTCGTGCCTTTTCGAACAAGCGCGACTTCCCGAACAAGCACCATTTTTCTCGAACAGGCGCGACTTGGCGTAACCGCCCAACCGCCCAAATTCTCAGCTCACACAACTGACCAGCTCGACCAACCATTCAACTAGTGTTCAGTCTACCCAGCTGGTTCAGCTAATCAAGACTGACTTGAGCTAGCCTGAGCTGAGAACCAGTTGTCTCAGCTTCCTTAGCTCAGTTCTTCAACCTTCCAAGGTGGATTCGAACCCTCATCACGATCCTTTTTAGCATTCGATCATCCTTGATCTTTGCTAAGTCTTACATTCAGATTCCCCCCTTGTTCTTGATCAACATCCTGTTCTGATCCTACTATTCGATATAATCTTGGATTTGATTTCCCTTGAATCAATCTTTGGATCCTTCCCTTGACATCTTTGATCATGTTGCCCAAACATGATCGAGTAAATATGTTGGTCTTGGCTCCATCAAGTCATGATCCTTCAGTCCTGTCAGCCATCCAATCTATACCCACCCCCTATATAGCCCTTATGACATTTTTCAAACTTCTACTAAGATACATTGTGTATGCTTGAGGAGTCACTAAGTTATTTATAATTAAATAAATAAATTCAGTTATAATTAACTTAGCTAATGCCTTACTGAAATTCAGCTATCATTATCCTTCTTTTCACTTTACCTTAGCCTTTAATCCAACCTCACGGCTTTTGGCTTACTTGTTCATTAACCGGTCCACTTGACTGCAACCTTCCTAAGGACTTACGTCCTTCCACCCTTTTCCATAGCCAACTTCTAAGTCTTTCTTCCCAACTCGCTTGATTTCACTTGGCTATGGATTATCCCACGAACTAGTGAAGTTCGGGGACGTGACAAAACGACACGCCAACTAAATCTAATAGGAATGCGTCAGCGTCTACGCATTGAGTTATGGAGTTTAGGCTTATTTGGTATTACGTTTTGCAAGAAAAACAAACAAAGTAGTGTATATGTAGTTATATTTAAAGATTGTTGATATGGTCATGTTTTGAATCAATGTCTCCAGGAGACTTCAAAAATATACTTCAATCGAGTATAGACTCTTCCTAATTAAAAATTTTATTTTCATTTTTTTATTGGTTTTTTCTGTATTCTACAAAATTGTCCTTGAAACTATTACTATCTATGGAAGCCTCTTGGCCTAATGGTCAAGGGTTTAAATGATTTTACATCATATCTGGGGTTCGATTCCCAGAAAAAGCATTATTATTGCAGAGTAAAGATGTAAAGCTTATCGGAGGTTGCAAAGGGGAGAACATGTCCATGAGAGTTTGTCGTACATGTAGAACTGTTCGTCGTGGTCAAGAGTGTTGCGGAGAGAGTCTGTCCATTTGAAGATGTCGTACATGCAAAACCGTTCATTGTGGATTAAGAAGAGCTGCATTTCTTAGATGTCATAGTTGCATAAGACTAGTTACAGTGGGGGTGTTGAAACTTTAATTCAACTGTTGATCCCTTCCAATGGGGTAGTTGAAAACTCACTAAAATCCTACGTGTATTAAACCCAGTTGAAACAATTCAACTAGTTGAATTCTGTTTTTTTGGGCCCACATGTCATTTCTCTCTCTCTTTTATCTTCGAAAAAAAGCTAAATTGTTCTCTTGCTTAATTATGATTGGATAATATGATAGGAGGACGTTGAAACCATTGGAGTGAACAAAAGTTTAAAAGGTATTGAATAAATATGTGGAAGTAAGAGAAGATGATGTGGAGTATAAAAATGAAAAAGTTAGTCAGAGTGTTTAAACACCCAACCATTGAAGATAGTCTAATGTAACATAATTTAAGAAAAGAACTATTGCTATTTACGACCCATTAACACAACTATCCACTTAAAAATTCGACCCGACCAACATGGTCTTCTCTCCAATTTGCAAACCGCTAACGGAAAAGGAAGGAGAAGAGGCTCCGTGCTTTGCTTCGGATATAGATGGAATAACGAAGAGAAGATGAAGAAATCGAGTCCCTGGACGCTAATTACAAACATAGGCGAACCATTGTTTCATCAGTGACCAATTCACCAATCGAGAACCTTGATTCTCAAATCAGAAACCTGGATATGGAGATAGAACAATCAACGACCTCTAGTGGACTTAATCAGCTAGAATACCGAGCTCAGAGCTTGTCAAACGAGCTTTAGCTCATGTAGTCGCATTGTAAAGTCCAATCACGAGTCGTTGCGATAGAGTGAGAGGATCGGACTATAACCTGGAGATGGAGCTTTTTGTTTGTATATTTCATTGCCTTTGGATTGTTTTTATAACAGACGGTTACGATTTCGGTTTATCACTATAACATTGAAATCTCTTCTGCTTTATTAGATTTATCGGATTATAATTGAAATCTAACGCCACCGTAATGAAAATCACAGAGCTTCACGACCAGCGTCAAGCTTCAGCCGTTTCTTCACCCATCGTCAAACACCTGCATCACCAGTTTCTCAAGGCATTTTGTTGAATCTAGGGTGAAGGTCCCCCTGGATTTGGGTCCGTATTTGATTAAGGAACTTATGAGTACAGAAGCAAGGCGCGTCGATAATCTGACGCGCTTAAAAGAGATTACAAGGTTGGTCGTACTTAAAGAAATTATGATAATGACACTCTATGTAAGAGGTTACAAAGCTCAGGTCGTCGACTTATCTCTCTAACTTCTCTCTAAGTGCTCTCCGGTTTTCGATCCCTTTTTCTGAAGCCTCCTCTCTTCTATTTATATTGTCTTCGCCGTAATAATTCGGCTAGGAGAAGCAATTGGTTAGCCCTCCTGTTCTGCCGGCGAGTTGGTGGATAGGTCACTGTTTCGCGAGACTAGGCGCACTGTTTCTCCTGCGGCCTCACCTGCCTCGTCGATGCTCGTCGTGGGCCGGCTGCGTCGGGCCTAACAGTGGGTTCGGCCTATTGGGCTTATGGGCCGACGGCCCATACTCCACAATAAGTCCCCCCCAAGTTCGACGAAGCGGACGCGTCGGTAGCTTCGTCGGACAGAAAAGGCTTCAAGCCCAATGGGCCGCGTCGTGATTTGGATGAGTTAACTCTTTTGCTTCATATCGCGCAGATAGGTGAGGTAGAGTCCGCGGCGTTTGGCGCTGATTCCTAGGAAAATTAGCTTCGTGGAGAAGCCATCGTCTCCCGGTCACCCGTCCCCTTGACCTTTGATCTCCCGGTCAGCTCTCTCTGGGGACTCTTCGCTTTCCGGTCAAGCTTACCGGGGATGCTTCAGCTTCCGGTCGTCTCTCTATAAATACCCATAGTCTTCTCATTCATCCCATTCTGCATCAGCTAAAAGGTAACTTCTGCTCTCCCTTCTCTCTACTTTCTCTCTCTAGCTTTTGCTCTACTCTTTATGTCGTCATTTCTTCTGGTGCGATGGGTTGCTATCTGATGGGTCTTAGTCTGAATAGTGAATCCAGTTCTTCTGACGATAGCACGTCTGGTCGGGGTCTCGGATCCCCCGGTGGGTCAGAGGGAGGTCTGACTACGTCGACTGATCGTTGTAACATAAGATCCGGCGAAGGATTCGACGCGTCTCCAAGCCGCGTATAAGGGACGGAGCGCGCCTCGACGGATTCGTTGGACGAGGTCCCGTTATCTGCGAGGCAAGCGAGATGCACCTCGGAGATGGCCGAGGAGTCGGCGGATTTGGTTCCTCTAGATGAGAGAAGACGGATCCTTAGGGAGAAAAGAATAGACCGAGGAGGTGCCTCGAATAGGGTTCCCCCCGGTGGTGGTGCGGAGAGAAATTTCTAGGGTTCTACCATCGAGCCGTTTGAGCCGCGTCGGGACGGTTCTGGTTCTTCTGTGGTGCCGTCTGCGGAGGTTGACAGGATAACTGGGGTGACGCCGTCGATAATGAACAGGGCGCGGCTAACGAGCCTTGCTCTGAGGTGCGGTTTCGACGACCCTAATCTTGTATTCAAGATACCGGGTATCCGCGAGAGGCCATGGGATCCTCCGCAAGGCTACTTCACCGTCTTCGAGGACTACTTTCTCGACGCACATATGTGGTTCTCCCTGCCTAAGGTATTTATCTCATATTGCGCGAAGCGGCGCATGGCTATCTCTCAAAATACCGTCGCGGCGTTTCGCACTCTTGTGGGTACCCTCATATTAGCCNGCGTTTCGCACTCTTGTGGGTACCCTCATATTAGCCGCCATGGCTGGAATCGACGTTACTGGGAAGTTCTTCGGAGAGTTGACGAAGATNTTCAAGGCTGGGAACAAGCTCGTCGCTGAGACGAAGAGGAATATTTGGGATTGGAAACGTAGATAGTTTTTCGTGAAGGTTAACGACGCGTCCGTTCCATCCTGCGGCTACAACTATTCCATGAGATGGAATTTAGAGATTGGTAGAGATTCGCGTCGATTC
>OVAV01002358.1:0-11337 GCA_900406375.1 Iberis amara
ACTTATTTCAAATATATGCTCTCCCTTTAATAGTATAGATTGGAGACTATTTGTTAGTCTCGTTACAGGCAACTCAATTATCAGTGTGGATAGCCCCATCGAAATCATCGGCAAAATCAGCAGCATCGAGGTGTGTTGGACCCTCAAAGTGTTCCGTAAAATTCACTTCTTTTGCTTTGCCTTTCGTGGATACTTTGTATAGCTTACAGAGATGCGAAGGGGTCCGACATGTATAGGACCAATATCCTTTGGACCCGCATCTGTAGCACGTACTATCACGCTTATGGGTTGAGCTTTCTTGAATCTCTTTCCCTTTGGGGAATTGTTCAGATCTAATACATTTAAATGGCCTTCGACCTTGTGGGTTAAAGTTTCTTCCACGTCCACTATAAAATCGACGGTCACGACTACAACCCCGACCCTGATATGTATGATTTTCTGTTTTTGGATTTCTCATATTCACCGCATTCACTTCAGGGAATGCCTTGGCCCCAGTAGGGTGAGAATTATGATTCTTAATCATAAGCTCATTATTTGTTATGCTATTTTGAGCGCTACAATTAAATATGAGAATCTTTTGTGGCCTTGGTTCATGTATTGCTCTTGTAGTACACTATGATTTTTGTGAAACGTGAGATACGTTTTATTTAGCATTTCTGATTATGAAATAGGCTTTCCACAATATTCTAATTATGTTGCAATTCTCAACGTGGCAGAATTATAAGCCTCCACGGTTTTAAAATATTGGAACCTCAGATGGGTCCATTAGTCCATGGCGTGTGGAAGAGTTATTTGCCTTTGGTTATCAAACCTTTCTTTTAAGGCTTTCCACAAATTTCTTGGATCTTTTTTATTTGCATAATCATGTAACAAATTTTGATCCAAATGCTTTCTCATTAGCATGATCGCTTTAGCTTCTGAGTCTGAAGAGATTGGTTCACCATCATCTTTTATTGTATTTTCCAAACTTTTGGATGCCAATGTAAGTTCTACATCAGTGGTCCATGATATGTAATTCTCTCCAGTTACGTTAAGAGCGGAAAACATGAGTTTCTCAATATTGGTCATTTGTATCTAAAAGAAAATAATTAAACTTTTATTAGAATGCTTTTAATTTAAATAGTTTACATTAATCATTACAACAACGATAAAAAGAAATACAGTGAACACGATTAAAATTAAATTGCTAATATTTTCTCTATCGGTAAAATCTCCAATAAAAGAATCGTAAATAGAAAAAATAATCATGAAAATATAATGATTAACATTAAACGAAAAGCTTTCTGAAGATTAAACATTTTGAGAAATTTCTTGAGAAGTAATTCGATAGAAGATAAAAAAAAAACTTGATGAGATAAAATGAGTGAAATGAGAGTGTATTTATAGACTGAAAACACTGTTCATAACCGTTGGAAAATTTAAAAATTTTGAAAGTTTTTCTTTGTGACCGTTTGAGATTTTAATTAGAATAAAAATCAATCTGAAAATTTTAATGAAATTTGTGATCGTCAAAAGGGATAAAACGAAAAATCAATCTGAAAAATTAACAGACAGCAATTTAACTAAACAATATATTTAGATCAGAGATTTATATTCAGGTGGCTGAGCCTCCATTTATAATAATATAAAGCGGCATAGCCGACCGAGATAATAATATATATGGCGGTTAAACCGTTCGAGATAATAATATATAAGGCGGCAAAGCCGTCCCAGATAATAATATAAAGGCGCCAAAGTCATCCGGGATAATAACATAAAGGCGGCAAAGGCGTCCATAATATTGACTAGAAAATAAATATTTATGGTGTATTAGACATCCATAATATAAATGAATACAATAAATACTAGGCGACATACCGCCCGGTGTAAAATTGTATATTTTATAAATATATATTCAGTCGTATCATAGAGTGATCGTTCTGATAACGTGTTATAATATATATGGTATTTATCGGATGAATATATATTATTTAGGGTTGAAATATTGTACCCGTGAAAAATATGGATCTGATAAAAGGGAGACAAATAAAGAGAGAGAATATTGTATAAAAGAGAAAGTTTTGGTAATGAGATGAATTGTATTGACAATTGGATTGGTTACAAGATGATCGATTCGATCATATTTATAGGGAAAAGAAATGACATGGGATCCACATATATAGTGTATGTATAAATAAACACTATTGTTGACTTGAGTGGACGGTGTCTTATTGTGCTTTCACAACATGTTATGAATATTTCGATTTAAACTGACATCATTTTCATAAAATACTAAGAAATAAATTTAATTTCCAAAATATCATATTTTTGTTGTTTTTAAATGTTATTTTTAGATAAAGTATCATTTAATTTTAGCTATTTTTAGTTTCAGGTATTTTTATAACAAAAACATTATTGTAATTTTTTGAAACGTTTGTGATGCTTTTGAAAGCAAAACTAAAAATGAGAAATTTCTTTAAATTAATCGTTTGGAAAGCACAATCGAGCCTAAAAATTGTTTTATTTTTCCTACATGTCTTTTTGTTTTTGTAGTCACAATCTCACAACTCACAACACAATTAAATATACTCTATGATCAAGAACAAAGCTAGAGAAAGCAGTATTAAACTGTTACAAGATGATAGTAACAAGTAAGAATATACAGCTGCATTCTACAACTCGGGATATCACTCACTGACAAATAAAACACATAAGAAATCAAAGAAAAAAAACTTGGTGAAAGAAGAGCAACCCCAAGAAAGAGACTTAAAGACATTCTCTTTCGCTTTCTTCTTTAGTTGTTTCTGTCATCTCATATCTATGAGAGAATATAGTAATTACTTGAGAAAATAGTGAATAATCAAAGTTATTTATAACCTTCGAAAACACTAACTCACACCCCTCCCGGTTCTATCGATTAAAGTACCAACTTGTTCTCCACATAACGCCTTTGTAATGTTCCCTGCTTCCAGAAAGTTGAATACAACTACTGTTTTTTTTTTTTTAACACCCACAAGAGACCAATCAGTTACATTCAAGCTTTGGTTTCATCATCATGTGCTTATGCAATTAGAAAGGAGAGAAACAGATTTTTGACCTGGTATGTTGTTCTCTTCACACAAGTTAAGAGCCATTGTATCCATTGATGTAAGTCCTCTAGATGCTAAATCTTGAAATGTTATGTGTTCGAATGTCACATTACTATCTTGTGAATGACAGTCGTAAACACCATCCACGTTTGTTCCTTTCACTACTGCCTCTGCATTGACTGATCATGTGTACAACACAGATTTAAGACCTGTTAGTTTCATCAATCACAGAAAGGAATATTAAGATGGGAGTAAATGGAGTTATACTATCTATAGCTCGAAGAGCTGCGGATGCATCAGATGATAAAAATGGATTTCCAACTGTTGCACCTATCCCACCGAATATTACTACTCTTCCTTTATCGAGATGTCTGGTAGCTCGTTGACGATTGTAAGGCTCCCCGACTCCTTGAACTACAATTGCAGTTTGTAATCGTGCCTCAACTCCCATTTTCTCCAGAGATGATTGAAGTAAAACTGAATTCATCACAGACGCCATTGTACTGTTACACAACAGAGACTTGGTGAGCAGAGCAACCCATCTCCAAGTTGTCAATAGATATAGAAAATACAACAAAATAGTGATTTTTTATTTGAACAACCCGTCCATAAAATGTCTACAATGATATGTGAGACCATTCGTACTCATGAAAATGACCATACGTGTGAGAACTCCATAGCACAATGAACCTATATGAATACATATCAAATTGCACTTGCAACATTCATGTGGGCTTAACTGATTCCGATTTCATAAAACAGCAACCTAATTCCATGTTGTTTGGTTTAGACAATACAAATCTTGAAAACAGAAGCAACTGATATCTTTGACCAAATTGAATACAAAACACAACCTGATATGATATGCAGTGGTTCTATCCAAACCAGTAGTAGTTATCCATGTGCCACCGCAAAAAATGTTTCGACTCCCAACTACTATTGCTACCTGAAAGATATAGACGACTCATACCATTCAACTGACAGAATATAGGCGAAGGGAAAACACTAAGGTAATCTTCGAACTGAGTGTTACCTCTACACCAAGACGACAAGCCATTGCAACTTCTCTTGCAATCAGATTGACCACCTAACAAATCAAGGAGAGAATCTAATGCCTAAACCGGATAGTGCAAATACAACAAATAAAGATTATGAATTCAATAAGAAACCTTTGGATCAATGTTATTAGGACCTGTGCAGGCAAGAGCTGCACCACTTATTTTCAGAACCACTCTTCTCCATCTAGGGTTTGATGTAGCCTTGGACTTGACGTTATTTATCTGAACTCCAGGGTTGTATGTTACCAAGGGATACCTGAACAACGAGAGAGAGATAGTGAGTGAGTGAGAAGGCGAGTGAGAGATCAGTGATCGTTTCTGCATTACCTTCTCGCTGGCTTCACAGTATTCCCCAGTGAGCTGCCGCTTCTATCTTCATCAGACGCACCTTTTGTGGTTAATGAATTGCCTACAATCTCTTCCATCTTCTTGAACCAAGGCCAGTGACTAGCTGATGTTCCCCCATTGCTCATCCTGTGTCTTTCTAGCTTATATCTCTTTTTGAGATTATCAATCTTGTTCTTACACTGTTCTACACTCTTAATAAGCTTATCGCACCTCTCGCTCACCGATGAAGCAACCTCTTCCCAATCCCTTCCACGCAGATTTCCTCTGTTAAGCTGTGTGAACTTATCCGAATACGCATCTAGCAAAAACGAGATCGCGGCGTCGCTCCACTCTTCCCTATCCTTTCTGTACTCACCGGCGGAAGAAGACGATGTCCTCGGCCTCTTAAAGCTAACATACGGCGTGATCTCACCACCATTCGTTGTTCCTCCGTCGCTAAGCTCCTCTTGATTCTGCCTCTTCTCCACACGTCTAGATCTGTTAGCATCGAGATCCTCATCCCCGTCGACAGCTGCGTTATTATCATACGGATTCGAATTCTCATCCGCCGAGAAAGGATTTACACTGTGAAAGGCAGAAGAAGCCTCGACAACGACATCATTGTCATCGTCCTCGTCGCCATTCCTCTGGTGATGTGACACATGGATCTGATTCGACGACTTCGGGATGAATCGCCTAGGAGCATATGGCGTGTGATGAAGAACCTGGTGGTGATGATGTTGTTGATTAGGGTTTGACTGATCTTCGCCTATGAGAGAGAAGTCGTCATCACAAGACGCCATTAAAGATGCCGTTAGGGTTACGTTCACGGCGACAAAAGGAGGAGGATGAGACGGCGTTAATTAGCGATGAGAGACTAAGAAACGGAAGGTGTCAATGCACGGCTCCGTTAGCTAATGCCGTAGAGGTGGAAAAAAAAATAATAATAACTTAAACCGAATTAAACCAAGGTTTTGGTTAATGTCAAAAACAAGTTTTTAATGGCATGACAAGTAAAAATTTTAGTGGGTGTTATTGGTTATAGGATTTTAATGGATTTGGAAATCTAAGTGAAATCCGGTGTTATTGGATTAATGATTTTAAAATTCTTTTTGAAATCCAGTGTTATTCGTTTAATGATTTGTAAATACTAGTTGAAATCCAGTGTTATTCATTTAATGATTTGATATTGGATTTCAAATTCCACTTTGTATTTTAATGGATTTGGAAGGATTTCAAAGTCAAAAATACAAAGGACCAAATCCAAACATAAATCATGGTATTTTAAAATCCAATGGTTTCAAAATCCACATATTTCTAAATTCTCGTGGATTTATAAATCCATTAAAATACCATAACCAATAACACCCCTAGGTTGTCCGTTCTGTTAACCATTCGATTTTATTCGGTTATGTTTAATTTTGGTTATTATGGTTAGGATAATATAATATCCAATCGGTTATTTTAGATAATTCGGTTTCGGTCAGTTCAGATATCTATTGGTTCGGTTCGGTTAGTAATCGATTAATACCTGAAAATAAAACCAAATAAAAACAAAAAAATAACTGATAAAAACCAGAAAATAACCGGTTACTAACCAAAAATAACTGATTAAAAACGAAAAATAACCGATTAAAAACCGAAAAACTAAGAATAATATGAAAAAGTCAGAATTTGGAAGCATCAAGTATTCAAGTTATAATAGCAAAAACAACTAGAAATCGTAAATTATAAATACTTTTATTGAATATTTTAATATTATTATATATTGAAATGTTTTAAATATCTCGGTAAAAGAAGTTTACGATTCTCTATTTTTTAATTTTATTTTATATACATGTATAAAATAAAATTTTAAATAATATTATATTTATATATATATATATATTTATTCGGTTATTTGGTTATCTACTGGTTATAGGTTAGTATTCGGTTACTAACCGCTAACTAGTGAATAGTACAATTAAAATTCATTCGATTATGTTAGATTATCCATATCTTAACCGAAACCAAATTTTCGATTCGCCTACAGTCAATTATTCGGTTAACGGTTTTTATGTCCAACCCTAAAAAATTTAATTTCGTCGTTTGGTAGTCCCAAATGGTTGGTTTGTACTACTCATTGAATATTTGTATAGTTGAAAAAACTTATGAAAAGATGAAATATTTGCTCTATTTTTTTTTCCATAATTTTTCTAATAAATCGATTACATTTTACTTTTTACATTTGTATTATCACAAAATCCATAAATTGTAAGTGTTGAAACTTGAAATTTCAAAAATAAAAACCCACAAAATCCAACTATTATAACTTGAAGTTTCAAGAGTCAAAAGCCTGACATATTGCGAGACAAACAAAATTACAATAAACATATAATATATTAAAAACAATGCTAAACTAGTAACTAGATGAAATCTTTGCTCTTAAACAAATTAGACTGAAACTAAATAATTATTGATGAAAATAACTCATGACTAAGTACTCTAATAACGTTAGACCCTTAAAAATAGAAATAAGTATACAATTATGGATTCAGATTCATGTGGAAATAATCAATTTATATGTGTTGATATTAATTTATAAGTATTAGATATATTGGTTCATATTGGTTTATTATTAAACCAATTTTATTAGTTGGTTAAGAGTTTGTTAAGAGTCTGTTTTAGTTCGTTAATGATGATTAAAGAAGCTATATAAGCTTGTTCATCTTGTACATTGAAGTTAACAGATTATGGAGAATTTCTTCTTTTCTCTCTAATTCATCTTGTAATATGGTATCAGAGCTTCTCTTATAGAGAATATTTCTACGTTTTCTTGCTCTTCATCTCACGATGAGTTTTCCGATTCACACATTTCTACAAGATCTTCATCTTGCGATTATGTTTCTTGCTTCATTTCTTCAATTTCAACTCGAAGTTCTTCTTTCTTTGCTCTAAATCATCATGATTGTTCTTCGATAAGCTCGTGATTCACTGATTTGACTGGCTGATTCTTCAATTTCATCTTCAAATGTCAAATAATACTTCTACTGATACTGAAACTCCGGTTTCTGAAAATCGATCTAATCAAGATCACTATGACAATCTATACTATCTGAATAATGTCGATCATGCTGACATTATTCTTGTCTCATATAGACTTTCCTCGGCTGTTGATTATCATTCACGGAGGCGGTCAATTCGGATGATACTCAATGTAAGGAATAAGTTGGGATTTATAGATGGTACTATCTCTAAACATGTGAGTACGCATAGGGATTATGGAATCTGGACTATATGCAATGATATAGTTACGACTTGGCTTTTGAATTCTGTGTCTAAGAAGATTGGGCAAAGTTTGTTGTTCATACCAACTGCTGAAGGAATTTGGTATAATTTCAATAGTAGATTTAAACAAGAAGATGCACCCAAAATATTTGATATAGAGCAGAGATTAAGCAAAATAAAGCAAGGTTCGTTAGATGTCTCATCATATTATACAGAATTGGTCACACTTTGGGAAGAACATCGAAATCATGTAGAACTTCTTGTGTGTACATGTGGGAAATGTGAATGTTCAACTGCAGATTTATGAGAGAAGTTACAGCATAGGAACATAGTTACTAAGTTTCTTATGGGATCAAATGAATCATTTGATTATACTCGAAGACACATTTTAATATTGAAGCTTATTCCTACAATTGAAGAAGCTTTTAACATTGTTACACAAGATGAAAGGCAACATCATATCAAGCCAATTTCAAGAGTGGACAATGTAGCTTTTTAGAATACAACTGATTTTACATAATTTGTTTATGCAAATTCATTCAATTCAGAACAAGCTCTAGTTGTTGCATATAACACAATCACAACAAGCTCTTTGTACTCACTGTGGCAAGCATGAATTTACATAGTTGACAAATGTTTCATTAAGCATGAATTTCCATCTTGTTACAAGTCAAATTACAAAGGATCCAAGCCTAGACAACAATCTCAACCTTCTCATATGAATGCAGTTGCAAATGTTACTACACATATAACTCCTTCTGCATCATTTACAAAGAATCATGATGTCTATGATGATACAAGTATCAACCTCAACTCATTCACACCACAACAAATTCAGAGTTTGATATCTCAATTCAACTCAACTTTTAAAGGTCAGGAGAATATGGTTCCAGTTACTGTTAATAATAATTCTGCAAAAATAACAAAAATGGTTTCATGGCTACAACTACATCTTCTGATAATGTTCATTTTCCCACTACCAGCCTTAAATACGATAACGATACTCTCAACTTTCAAAATCATAGACAAATTCACATAATTGACACCATTATCAAATATTACAGTATCACTTCCTGATAGTACTAGGGTCCCTATTACACATACATGCATCATTCATTTAACTGAGTCATTAATTTTGCATATTGATCTTCATGTTCCTGATTTCAAATTCAATTTGCTTAGTGTCAGTTCATTACTATAACATTTGGATTGTTCTGCTCATTTCTTTAAATACTATTGTTTGATTCAGAAACATTCTCAGGACTTGATGATTGGGAGGGGTAATTTGCAACATAATCTTTACATTTTTTATAATGAAAACCCCTCAGCTCATCTCTTTCTGGTTCCTTGTGTGTTGTTGTGCATGTGGATGACAAACTTTGACATCAAAGATTAGGTCATCCATCTTTTACTGCTTTACAAAAACTTTCTAATATTTTACAAGGTTTTAAAGATACTTCATATTTTAAAACTTGTTCTATTTGTCCTTTAGCAAAACAGATGAGATTGACTTTTGTTTCACAAAATCATTTAGCTTCTAAACCTTTTGATTTGATCCATATGGATATTTGGGGTCCTTTTCATTTTGAATCAATTGAAGGTTTCAAATATTTTCTAAATTTGGTTGATGATTGCACAAGGGTGACTTGGGTTTATATGTTAAAATCAAAACGTAATGTTCCTATTGCTTTTCCAACATTTGTTAAACTGGTTTTTACACAATTTCAAACAAAAATAAAGGCAATAAGATATGATAATGCACCTGAATTAGCTTTTAATGATTTGGTTAAGGAGAATGACATGTTACATTACTTTTCTTGTGCTTATAATCTACAACAAAATTCAGTTGTGGAGCGTAAACACCAACATCTTCTTAATTTAGCACGTTCACTTCTCTTTCAATCTAATATACCTTTACAATATTGGAGTGATTGCATTCTAACAACTGCATATTTGATAAATCGTATACCTTCTTCTTTGGTTAATGATAAATCACCTTGAACTTCTTATTTAATATACCAGTTTATGACCTGCTAAAATCTTTTGGATGTTTGTGTTATGTATCTACTCTTGATAAAGATCGTAACAAGTTTTCTCCTTGAGAATTACCTTGTGTCTTTCTTGGTTATCCATTAGGATATAAAGGCTATAAAATTTTGGATCTCCAATCTCATTCTGTGACAATATCTAGAAAATATTGTTTTTCATGAGGATAGTTTTCCCTTTAAAACATTTGATTTGTTGTCTACATCTGTTGATATGTTTCCTAATCACATTTTTCCATGCATGCACCTTTGCATTTTGTTGATTATATGCACATATTAGAGCCACATAATGAATCTACTATTCTTCAGGACAGAACTGAACCACTTATAGAAACTAATACTCAACTGTTAGATGCATCTATTGATCCTAGTCCTGATTATATTCATGATATTGTGACAAGTGATTCTGGTGTTAGGTCAATTCATGTATCTAGGACAAAGAGGATAACTAGGATTCCTGGTTATCTGACCGAACTAGGATTCCTGGTTATCTGACCGAGTATTATTGTCCCCAACTCCAAAACCCTCTTATTAACAATATCTCTACCATACACCATAAAACACCTTATCCACTTGCTTTTGTCCTTTCTTATGATAAGTTAACTGCCTCTTTTCAGTCTTCTAATAGCTTACAGTCTCAAGAAACAAAACCAAAAACATTTGCACAAGCCATGAAATCAGAAAAATGGAAAAAAACGAGCTAATCTGGAATTTTCTGCTCTTAAACAAAATGGTACTTGGGATATTGAATCTCTACCTCCTAGAGAACATGTTATAGGTTGTAAATGGATATTTACAATTAAACACAATGCCGATGGTTCCATAGAAAACAAATTAATGGGGAATTTCTTCTTCTCTAATTCATTTTGTAATAATAAGAGTTTGTTTTTTTGTCTACTAAAAAACACAAAGACCAAAAGTTTTACTATGTCCACATATTATGGCTACGTAAATCTAAACTTTCAGAAGACGATATCCGACATACAAAAGACAAAATGAGATTTTAAAGCGAACTACATACGTAAAAATAATAAACCAAAAAATTATCTATATTTATTCAAAAACAGGACCTGAAGCATGAGCAAAATACGGATGCCAGATAAAGCTCGCCAAAACAAAATTACATAACATCTAAAAAAGGATGCTATAAGGGCATCTCTAAAGGCAATACCTCAAATTTGAGGTATCATACACTTCAAATTTGAGGTATCATATGTTTTCCTCCAAAGGTAATACCTCAAATTTGAAGTATCAAAAATCCATATTTTGCAATATTGCCTATATCTTTATTCACAATTACATAAAATTCTACAACTTATAAATAAATATAAAACATTCATCTTTTAATTTTTAAATACAATATTTATTAATAAAACATTACATAATTATTAGAAAACATAGCAATAACATCTTAAATAAAATTCAAATATAATACTATCTATTAGCATTGTTGTAATATCTGTGTGTTATGTAATTTTATTTTGGTACATTGTTCTCTTTAATATTAGATTTGCCTTATATTTTTATTTTTTAAAATAAAATTTAGTAGTAAGTGATATTTATTCTATTTTA
>OVAV01002360.1:0-11328 GCA_900406375.1 Iberis amara
TCCATGAACATTGAGTATTGTTTGAGGAATTCCGAGGAAAGCTGTTGGAAACTCGAAATTTAGTTCTGTTTTAGCCGAGAGAACCATTCGAGAGCTGTACCATGAAGATGTTCGACGAAAAGAAGGCGTAAGCCTGCATCTTTTTCGCTTTCCCTTAGCTTCGACCTGGCCATTGCGATCTAAAAGGTTTGTAAATGTGCTTTTGGATCTGTGGTGCCATCATACATCGGGATTTTGACTTTTTCGGGTCCGAAATTTGGGCGTTTGTTATACGGAGTGTGAACGGAGTTTTCCGCACCTCCTCGAGGAGTCGGTCGATTTTCGGGGCTGCGCTAGTAGCGTGGTAAATTTTCAATTTTACCGCCTGTATTTCGGCCATGGTTTTTACGAGGGATTCGCGGAGATCGCGAATTGCGTATGAGTCTTCCTCAGTAGCTTTGTGAGCTTGCCTGCATTTCCTACGGATGATCCGAGCTTGTTCCTCGGCTTGATTTTCCTGCTCCACCCAGAAGATGTTTTCTTCTTCTTCAGTCATGGGCTTATTAAGTCGAAGGTTTTACCGAGTCGATCGGTCTTTGATTCTTCTAGGATGCACGCCCGCATCTTCGTCCGAATCTTCGGATGATTCACTGAGTTCCAGATAGACTCGTTCGGCTTCGTTGCCTTCAATTCCCTCGTCGAGAGGTGGGAGTTCGTTAGCGGTTTTGAGTGTCGCATCATGAGTCATCTAGTCAGAATTTTTTTTTACGGCTCTTTCTGCGCGTTTCGCATTCCGTCATGTGGGGTTGTGAAGTCAAGTCTTCTCCCGTGGATTTTAGCGGTTCCGCGTGGGAGGATGGCTCTGGTTCTTGCGGTCAGGGTTTCAACCTGTTTTGCGAGAGAGTTCGTCAGTTTGTCTTGTTCTTCGTACTTCTTTTCGAGAGTCGAGACATTTTCCTAATCTCCTTGAACGCTGCAGTGTTTGCATCAGCGTTGACTGCAGTGACGTTCATTGGCGGAGTCTGTTCGACGTTTTCGTGCGGTGGGAGACCGTCACGAGTTGGTTGGTTGTTTTGAATCTCAATAGTCATGTTCGAATTTATGGTTTGACGTAAAAGAAATCTCGTGTCCCCTCCTTCTAGCGCCAAACTGTGGGAACCGAAATTTGCACCGTCCAATTTCCGTTAGTTACGGAAAATCAGAGTAAACCCTAATTTTCCAGAAATCCCGGATTTCTGTGAATCAAACACGAACAAGATCAAAATACAAGAAAGACAGTAAAAGTATGAAAATTTAAGAGTACGAAAGAGAGCGAAATAGAGGTCTTATTCTGAATTCGTATGAGCATTTCAACAGGTGGTGAGCCTAAGCTTCGTGAGCCGTCAGCAAGTTTCGTAACACAAAAAACCTAAGACTAATAACCTATTTGAGTCACAGCTCGCTAATAAAATCGGAAAATAACCCTAATGCTCTAAGTATTTTGGCGCGAAAAGTTCAACGTGTCCCGTCTCTTCCTCCTCGTTTCTCTTATATAGGCTTTAGGGTTGATCCGTATTCCTTTTCGATCTCCGATTCTTCTGCGGAAATCTTCCTTTTTTTCTTCCGGAAACATTCATTTCTTGCATTCCTTCCGTTTTTCTATGACTTGCGGAACAAACTGCAACCGTCATCATACTTGGGCCGAACCCTCACCTAGAATTGCAAGTGGGCCGTTTATCGCGGTTTAGGCAATTTTACAATTCTTATCGGAGAATCGATTCTTCGTACGATGATGCGATATGGGCCTCAAGACGGGTTAGCCATTACCGCCTCGCATGATTAAATGCATTCTCACAACAGTTCCGGAAAATGATACTATTGATCGTTTAGTCGAGATAACTTTCGGCGTTTTAAAATAATCTTCATCGTTTTCATATGATTGAAACTTATACGAAAAGATTTTACGATTCTTCCGCAAACTGCAAGGAACAACCGTATAACCGCGATGTTTACCATTTATACGATGACCTTGACATCTATACGGATAAAGTCTGAGTTTTACGATTTTAGTCGCAGAATTCCAACGGAACCTCGGAATGATACGAAACAAGAGTTGAGAGGTCCGAGACGAAATAAACTTGCCAACTGGCGAGCTGAATGTGTGACGTTCAGCTCGCCAATAAACAAGCTGAATTCGTGAAATTCAGCTTGCTAGCAGGGGAGCTGATTGTGTGTTTAACATACGTGTTTTAGTATGCGGGCGACGTTTGGAACCCAAGACGGTCGTTGGAAAATCTTGATTCGCTTGTTGTTGTTCCGAATTTATCGCGATTTTTAGTTTTACGCGAACATTGGTTGTAGACGAACCATCTTGCCTCGTTAAACCCTTAGTGATAGGAAAACCCGATGAGACAAAACCTTCTCGACTAAGGACAAAAGAGTGCAGAGGTGGTTGCCTTGTTTGTCCGATAATTGTTGCGCATCTGAAACGTGTTTCCATTGGTCGGGCTTGCGGTGAATGATTGAGGCATTAGTTTTGTCGTAACCGTTTTTGACCCCAACACTATATTTTTAACTTTTAATCCATAAAGTATATCCTAGTTCGAGTTTTATAATACTTTTATTTGGAAAAATGATATGTTAATTTCTACATATTAATCAAAATATATATGGCGTGTATTTATATTCCAATAGTTATATATAAAAATCTAGATTTACGTGTATTTTATATTCTATTTACGATAAATAAATTATATCCTAATTCTTGTTTAGTGAGAATTATTTTGAATCAATTTTTTATGAAAAATTGCTAGATTTTCTGTAACTTACAATGTATTTAAATTCTTTTTTTTAGCACTTGAATCGATTTTGAATAATATTTTAATTTCTGGTAACTTATAACCTAAAATCTATATTTTCGTATTTTTATTTTCTAACTAACTTATGAAAAATTGCTAGATTTTCGTATATATATAAACGAAGTGATTAATGCATTTACAAAAGTTTTTAAAATTTTCACTCAAAATACGTATTCATTGAGAGATTATGGAGAAAATAATTGCTAAAGTATCTAATTTTATATACTTAAAAGTTGTGAAGCCTTACAAGATTCCATGACATGTGAAAGTTAAATTCATTCATTTGTGGAGACCAAATAACCCAAGAGGTCCTAGATCTATTGAATTTATTTTATCTAATGAAGACGTAATTCTTATTAGATAAACTATAAATTTTTTTATAAAATATAAATTAAATTTTAACGTTTCTTTACTGGTATATAGAATATAAATTAAATTTATTAACGTTTCTTTGTTTAACGGTTTTGGTATATATATATATATATATTTAATTTATGGTGTGAAGTAAAAAATGGTGTTATGTAAAAACTTGTATTCAAAAAGAAGTATTGACCCAAAAGAGAAAGATGATAATTTGGAATTTTGTTGTTTTTTTTTTTATGAAATGTTAAATTTATTAGAAAAATAGCAAAAGTTTATGTACAAGAAAAATTGTTTGACAATTTAATAGCTGGTAAGGTAAGTGGCTTTGGAGTGGGTGATCATGATTGCTTTGTTAAAATCTGAATTTAGAAAATCCATTGGAACAAAACTAGATCCACGAAAAAAAGTACAAATCATGAAACTCGAGCCAAGTACCAAAGAAATGCTAGAACAAAGCTGGAACTGATTGTGTGATCTGAACAAAACGCATGGTTTTGGCATGGATGATATTGCTGCTATAGTTGAAAAGAGGGTGTAGCCGGGACTGTGGAGTATAGCGCAGGCTGATGATGCGATCTCGAATAGTGTGGGTAATGAGACTTTTGAGCCGGGTGAGTGGTTGAGGAGCTTGACTGTGACAACGAGAGTTCCTCTCTTAACATATGTGATAGATAGTCGTTTGGAGGGTGAGCTTGAGCAGAATGGTGTTCATTGGTGTGACGGAACGCCTTGTGATAGAGGCGATGGTGCGCCTCCAGTCCGGAGATGTCCGTAGTAGTATGGATGACGTTAAAGCCGACCAAAGTGTGTATGTGTAAGGACAGGCGAAGAACAAGTGGTCACGCATTTCGTCTGGTTCACCGCAGAAAACGCAAGACTGCACATGACCCCATGCGCGCATTTGTCTCCCCGTCCCTAACTTGTCAAGGACAGCAAGCCAAGAGATGAAAGCAAACCGAGGTATAGATTGAGCAAACCAGATAATCGATGACCAAGAGTGAGTGGGGTGAGAAGGGTAAATCTGTTTCCATGTTTCTTTGGTAGAGAATATTGGTTTATATTGGTTGTTGCCATGGTGCCATTGACGAATATCCACTCCTGAGGTCGGTGATGGAGCCGTCTGGTGGGTGAGCTGATCATGAATACGGCCGAATGAGGGGCGTCGTGAACGTCTAATGTGCCATGTTGATTCCCTTACAACATTTGCAACAGACGCATGGCGGGGAACTCCAAACTCCCGGAATCCTGCCTCACCTGTAACTGCAAACAAAAGCCCTAGAGGGGACCAATTATCAAACCAAAAAGATGTTGTCGAGCCGGTACCCACAGAGACCTTGAAGAACGTAGCAGCAAGAGGCCGCAACTTAAGTAGTTTACGCCATATCCACGATCCCTGGGTTGTTGAAGTGACGTCCTAGAAAGTTGAATGACGGAGTAGATATCGCCATGTCCATGATGTCCAAAGGGAGGAGGTATTGGTGTGGAGGCGCCAAATTAATGACAAGGAGAAGATGGTGGAGGTGTCTTCGAATCTGCGAATACCCAACCCTCCCTGAGTTTTAGGCCTGCAAACATCGTCCCAACTTACCTTGGTCGAGGTGGAGTTCAAAGGTGATCTTGTCCAGAGGAAGTTGCTGCACAAGCTGTTGATAGTGCGGAGGCACCTTTTGGGTAGGCGAAAAGCAGATTGCCAGAAGTTGACCGTGCCGACAATTATCGATTGGATAAGATGTAATCGTCCTGCATAAGAAAGAAATTTAGAAGACCAAGAATGTAACTTAGAATGAATACGATCTATAAAAGGTGAATAATCGGCAGTGCTAAGACGCTTGGTTGTTAGCGGCAGCCCGAGGTAACGAATGGGTAGATCTTCCGTGCGAATGCCATTATCGGCAAGGACTTGTTGCAGGGCCGGGGCTGGGGCAGCTGTAAGGAAAGTCGAAGATTTAGAGAGGTTGACTTGAAGTTCCGATGCTTTTCCAAAGGTGTCGAGAACTTGCAAAATCCCATGTATCGATGATGGTGAACCATCAGAGAGTACCAGAAGGTCGTCTGCAAAGCATAGGTGAGTGAGACCAAGATCAGCACATCGAGGATGGTAGCCTATTTGCCCAGATACTGTGGCTGCATTCAAAAGCTTTGTCATCACATTCTTAGCTATCACATACAAATAGGAGGAGAGAGCACAACCTTGACGGAGACCCCAAGAGCTAGGAAAGTATCCTACGGGTTCTCCGTTTACCGAGACTGAGAAGGTGGCCGTAGACAGGCAACGATGAATCCAATGAATGAATAGCGGAGGAAAGTGGAGAGTGTTGAGAATGGCTATTATGAACTCCCAATGGATTGTGTCAAGCTTTTTCAATGTCAAGCTTGAGGGTACATCGCGTGGTGATGGATGTTCGGTGATAATCCTTCACTAGCTCGGTGGCAAGAAGGACGTTTTCTAGTAAGAGACGGTCCTTAATGAAAGCACTTTGGTTCGGCTCAATAAACTCAGGTAGCAGGGTCTTGAGACGATTGGCAATGATTTTGGAGATGACTTTGTAAACTATGTTGCAGCAGGAGATAGGTCGGTAGTCCTTCATGGTTTGTGGATCCTCGCCTTTCGGAATGAGTGCTACCAGAGTTGCGTTGATTCCGTGTGGTAGGAATCCAAAAACGAAGAACGATTGGATAGCTGTTATGAATTCCGCACCAATAATCGGCCATGCTACTATGAAGAACTCAGAAGTATAACCATCTGGACCAGGAGATTTGTTGGCTGGCATAAAGAATAGGGTCTCGCATATTTCGTCCGCAAGTACCGGCTTCGTTAAAAGCTCACCTGCAGACAAAGAACAGCGATAAGTGAGGAGATTATCAAGAAAATGAGAATCTAATGGAATGATAGTGTCGGGATGTTGGAGGAAAGTCTGAAAATGGGGGACGGCTTCATCCTTTATTTATGAGAGATCAGTAGTGACACGGCCTGAGGGGAGCGTAAGGCGACGTATAGAGTTGCAGCTGGACTGGGAAGAGGCAATCCAGTGAAAATAATTGGTGTTTTCATCTCCATGTCGTAGCCATGTTATCCGTGATTTCTATTGGAAGAGACGTTCCTCTGCACTCGCTAGAGCTTGCCAACGTTATGCCGCAACCGCTTCGATGGCAATATTCGATTTAGTGGGATCCGAGAGAGTTTGTAATTGACACGAGAAAAGATGATTGTAAGCATTCCATGTGAAAGATTTGATGTCGCTGTAGTGTGATCTGTTGATGCTACGAATTGTTTGCTTGAGACTCTTTAGCTTAGTGTGAAAAAGCCGAAGTGCAACTCACAAGTGGTGTAGAGAAGGACCCTCTTGCCAAGCATTACCAACAATCTGAAAAAAAGAAGGATGCTCAGTGATGAAATTATTAATTTGAAAGGTTTCCGGGAAGTAGAGATATCAGAAGATAAGTGAATGATGCAGCGGGCTTGGTCGGAGACGCCATTAGCTTCGAAAACCACATATGATCGGGGAAAAGACTGCATCCAAGAATCATTAACAAGAGCTCTGTCAAGTTTCTTCGCAATGGGGTCATTTATTCGATGATTAGACCAAGTATAGCATGGTCCAAGGTAAGCTAAATCCGCAAGATCCAGCTGATTGACAAGTTCCTGAAATTGTAACATGCCCAAAAGCCGCTGACCACGAGGGAGATTCGAATGTTCGAAGCAAGACAAGATTTCGTTGAAATCTCCTATAATAAGCCATGGGATGGCCGAAGGACCATAGAGACGACGACTTTCGAGTAGCGCGGTCCATAGATGAACACGGTCTGCATGGAAGTTAGAAGCGTAAACGCATGAGATTAGTACGATAATACCTGAATCAAGAGTAACAAGAACAATGATTAATTGGGAAGTGACTAGCAAAGGAGTAATGATAATTCCCTCTTTCCAACAAACCCATATTCTACCAAGGCAATTGTCAGAGTAATTATGAATTGCATTCCAACCCGGGAGTGCAACCTGTAAAATGTGTGGGTAATTATGAAACTGAACTCGCGTTTCTAACAAACAAACAAATTGTTGGTTAGTAGCACGAAGCCAATGCTGAACAATAGAGTGCTTGTGAGGCTTGTTGAAGCCTCTTGTATTCCAAGCGAAGATAGACATGATCATCATTGCCTCCTAGCGGAGACATGCTATAGCGAAGATAGACATGATCATCATTGCCTTAATTGGTTTTCGGTTTGGAGCCGGTTGGTCGTGTTGCTTTTGTTTTGTTCGAGTGCTATAACGGGATGCAGTTGTTGCCTCCTTAGGGATAATCAAGTCGGTGTCAGTGATTTGTCCTTCCTCCTTTTCGTCCTCAGTGTTATCGGCCAAAACCGAAAAACGAGTATTTGGTGAGAAAGTGGCATGAGCTGCTTGCTTAGCCGAAGCAAGTTTGGTAGGAGATAGAGAAGATGCACGGCCGGTTCTGATAATGGTGGACCACTCTGAGGAGTATGGATTTGAATCTTCCTGGTCCGATGTTTGACTTGAATGTTACACATCATTATGGTTGTTAGTCACTACTGTTGATTTCACTAAGAGAGTAGAAGTCGTGCCAATGTCTGGTGTGAACTTTATACTCTCCAAAGCCGGTTCATTTAAAGAAACATTAGTAATGGAAGTGTCTGAGCTCGGTATTTATTCCTTAGAGTGAGCTGCTACAAGGTCTGTTGTTATAGGAATAACCTTAGGGCATGCAATAGCAATGGAAGCATCATTAGTGGCTGTAGTGTTATGAGTAATAGTAGTGTTAGGCATTGTAGTAAGCGGCTGTTCAATTGTTGTGTCAATGGGTTTTTTTGTTGCAATCGGCTTTTTTATGGCCCCATGTGCTACAAGAAGAACATCGAGCTGGGAGCCACGGGTACGAGACAAGGACTGGTGTTTCAATGCCATCAAGTTGTATCTCCTCAATGAGCTCATTGTCAAGGTTTGTAACGATCATGACTCGAGCCACGTCAAGACGCATGCATTTCTCCGTGGTCGGATGTAAGCGCTGTGAATTACCAATGATGTCTCCTAGGAAACGAAGTCCTGCATGAGAAATAAAATAATCAGGGACATTTTTAAAATCAACCCAAAGTGTCATAGTAGATAGGTTCGGTTTATCCTGAGCCTTGGATGGGCTTCATTCTTGTACAACAAGTAGAATGTCAAAGATGTGCCAATAGCGTTTACGGCATATGCTACTACGCAAATCAGAAGATTCAACTCTAAACAAAACCGTATCCGGTTTGATGAATTGGACGTCGATTTTCGCAGCCTTGCCATCACGGTTCCATAGACGGTTTACTGTTACGTGGACTTTGCCAATATGTGGCGCTTTACCGACAAAGTAACCGACCAAATATTGTGACCAAAGCAGCTTCAGGTCTTCACGTAATTGCTGAGGTATTGTAGCAGAAGCTACACCATGAGATACAAAGATTGATGGTTGAAGAGCATGGGTACGCAAGACGGAGTTCGTAATAGAGTTCGTAACAGAGCTTGTAACTGGGGATTTCCATGGCGATTTTGAAACAGGTGCAGTTGGAGAGGAAAGGCTGGTCGCGGGTGGAGTGACACCAGTCACCGTATGAGAAGACTCAGCTATCGAAGCCAACAAGACGGAGTCCTGCGGCGGTGACGTGCCGGAGAGGCAAGTGAGGCGAGGACCGTAAAAACCCTAGATAATCTCACAAGAATCGCCTATCGCTCTGAGCTTTTTTTTCTTTTTCCTCAACCCCCTTTTGTAGTTCATCAAAAAATGAAAAAAATGGAAATAAGAGTTACCTTGTAGAATTTTGTCGCCAAAACTGTCAGAAAAAAAAAACTTAACGTCAAAATTGAATCAATGTAGAGTAACTTTATATAACTTAAAATCTACAATTGATCTTATCAAATAACGTGAAGAAACACTCTTGAACTTGTTTGTCGTGATTTCCACACATCAAAGTATGTGTCATAACTCATAAAGACGAATTATTTCATTCATAAAACAACATTATAGAGTTAAGTTTCATATATAAAGAATTAAAGTGAAAATTCTTACCAATTTTATTGAACGATTGTTCGGTTAGTATTTGCGATGATAGCTTTCCTAAAATAAAATCACAAGAATTCGGCTAATGGATCATCAATGTGATAACGTTCTTAGTAAGAAGATAACCTAATCCAGAAACCCACCAAGGATTTGGGGAAAAGTTAGATTTTAATCAGAAGGTGATGGCAAAGAATCACACCTTGTGAAGAATAATCCGTACTCTGCTTTACAGCTATGAATGTTGAATATGAGAGAGAGAGAGTGAAGGAAAATATTCTTTTTGATTGATTTCTACAAAAAGCCAAAATGGCCTTTACATAGTGATGTTCTGGCATAGTACCAATACCGGTTTAACAGATAACCGAGTACAAAGATTAATTATTTAAATACAGAGGAAACCAACTAAAACCAGGAGATAACCTGTAACACAATGATGGTGAAGAATATGTTGGATTTCGTAAATGTAGTTATTAAAAATCATGGGAGGAAAAAGTGGAGGTAGTGGGTATAACCATGAATAAAGTTTGAGAAATAATTGATTAAATTGGAAAATAAATTAAAAAAAATTAAGAGATTAGGAAAAGTGCATGTAGCATAAAGAGAGACATGTAGTTTTTTGTAAATTTACTTGTAAATTATTATTAAAGGATTTGAAAAATTAGGGGTTTTGTTCCAACTAAATTTTTTTTTGTTTTCAATGGATTTGTTTCATCTCTCATTTTCCTTAACTGTCAACAACTCCCATTTAAAGCCTGTAGTTTAATTTCAATCTTTTTTTCTCAACTTCTTGAAAAAATGTCAGACAGAGTGAGAACAAAAATGCAGAACTTAACTCTTGGTTTGGAAGATGATGCGATCCACATTCCTTTTGATTCCTGTAATCAGGCTTTGGCAGTGACTCAACACAGTTTGGTCGTTCTGTCGGTGAATCTACGCCGACAGAACATTCGCGTGATGATTTAGCGCTCCCAAGGGTTTGGGGTATCGGTGATTTCATCAATGGGCGATTAATTGATAACTCTAAAATTCAATTTCTTTTTCCTTCAGAAGAATCGATGTATGGAGTGATTCGACGGGGTCCATGGTCATTCAATGAATGGATGATTACCACTAACATTTGGCATCCCCAACAAGATGAAGAGGAATTGAAAACGATTCCATTCTGGGTTCAAGTCACCGGAATTCCGATGCAGTTCCTGTCAAGGGCTATGGTGATCGAAATCGGTCATAAATTGGGGGATTTTCTTGAGACAGATTTCACTGATGATGAAGGTCATGCGGCTTCTTTTGTCCGCATCAAATTAATGTGCCACATCGATAATCCTCTGAAATTCCAATGTGTTTTCTACTTCGGTGCTGATACCGTTGTTCTGAAATTGAACTATGAGAAACTAAGGAATTTTTGTTTTAAATGTGGATCTTTAAAACATGATGAACTTGATTGCCCACTCTTGGATGATCCACCACCAACATCACCATCTGAAGGTGATGATGGCGATAATGACGAGGACCCTGAGGAAGATCCAGCCACTCCACCGCCTACAGAGCAGACTCAACAGACGCTATCTCCTACCCCAACCATGAAGAACGAGAGTCCAGTTCAAAACAAGAAGCGCTGAATGGAGGATCATCCAGCCTCTTCTACTAACCCAAATGTTCATGGTGCAGGTTCAAGTGGTAGTAAATCTGAGATCAGACAATTCATTGATGATGAAGAAACACATGAAGTGGTTCTTAAGAGGAAACGTATGACGTTAAATGTTCAAGGCATTTGGTATGGCTCTTCACAGTACATGGCAACAACTGGATCAACACAAACCGGCGACATGGATAATGAGATCAAGACTTCCCCAAAAGCATCGGGATCGGTGGGCCCAAACCCACCGGCGGAACCATGAATACAACCTATTGGAATTGCCGTGGTTTGAAGGAGTCCACGGTAGTTCGACGCCTTAAAGAAATGACTCGGCGTCATTTCTTGGACATGCTCTTTCTCATCGAAACTAAAAATTCCGATGATATGGTTCATGATGTTGCTGCTAGATTAAAGTTTGATAATGTTCAATGTGTAAAGCCAATAGGCTTAGGGAGGGAGGGGGGGG
>OVAV01002361.1:0-11324 GCA_900406375.1 Iberis amara
ATATATATATATATAATTTAGTGATTTAAAAAAAATATATTTGGATATTTTTACAATTCAAAAACAAACAAAACTATATTCAAATGTAATATTCAAATTCATATTTGAAAAAGAACAAGGGCAAATGTCTTATTTTTCTTTCTTATAGTTACAAGATTGGCATCTCCCGACTACACAAGAGTTCGAGTATATAATTAGGGATTAAAGAGGCTGCCAAAATTCGCAAATCGAACATTATTGTAACGAATTTACATTTATCGGATTCTATTTTTATTTTATTTTAAAGACTTTTTTTTCGCGGTTATATATCCCCAAAAATTCTTCTTTCAATCTCTTTCGTTGCTGCTTCTTCATCTTCCATATTCTCCTTCATCTAATCAACCCGTAGCTCTGATCTGTTCATTCCGATCTCTCACCGTGTTCCTCAATTTTGTTTCGGTATCATCTCTCTCCAAGCCTCTTCGTGGCTTCCAACTGATTTTGGATTTTTGTAGGTAAGCTTTTGCAATCTTTAGTTTTTCCTCTGCTCTATGGTTTTTCTGTTTCCGATTGAGGCAGTTTGCTATCTGATTCCATTTTCTTCTTCTAATTTTCAAACAATGAAGTTCTAATTCGTCGGTTTTGTATTTTTCGTTACTATTAGGGAGACAACTCTTTGTATTGGGTGCGCAGTTATAAGTTTTAGATTCCGTTCTATTTCTTTCTGGGGAATATGTGCATTGATTTTTTAGCTGACGATTTGAATTCGAAGCTCAAATCGATGGGTGTCAGGTCGTTTGATTCGGAGTCGCTCAAATTTTAGTATAACTACCTGGAGTTGCTTACGGAGATTAATTTTGGAATTCGGAGAAGTGATTTCTTAAACCTTCTCTTGGTTTCATACTCTACGGGTAATGAGCATTATTTCCTGCAATTACAGTATCTGCTGGTTTTTGCATGCAGAACCTAGTTTCACTAATATCAATACTTATTTTCTTCGGAGATGATAAGCTACTCAATAAATTGATATCAATCAAGAACTGAGCTTATGATTTTACATCCCATGTTGGGTTTGCATCTCGGTAAAACTAAATCTGGTTCCGATTTTAGGAACGTTTTCGGTAACATAATAACTTAGCTAATGGCGCCTTCAAGATCCAAGAAATCTAAGTACAGGAAAACTTCCCGTGGGAAAGCCGTTTCTCCTCACAAAGATGGAGAAAGTGTGAGCAAAACCAAACAACGGGTAAGCTGTTTTCCTAATATTCAAGTTGATGATCTCAACTTTAGGTGGGCTTATGTGATACATTATATGTGATACTTTTATTGCTTTGGAAAGAGAATCTATTGATAGAACTGGATAGTTAGGCTGCAAAAGGATACCAATATCTGCTGGACTTTTCAGGGTTTACCTAGATTTCTGTTTCTTGATTGATCCAAGTAAATTGTGACCTCTTTTCAAGGAGGAGACATTGTTTTACTCTTGTCTCCAATGTCCGAGCAACTGTTAGTTGTTACTCTGCCACATATTGTATCAGCTCGTCTCCAAGCATATCTTATGGTGCTCCTTACATGCAGAAGAGGAAGTTATCAGATATGTTAGGTCCTCAGTGGAGTAAGGAAGAATTGGAGCGCTTTTATGAAGGATATCGAAAATTTGGAAAAGAGTGGAAAAAGGTTAGTTCAATTATCAAAATATACATCATTTAAGATATGGAGTAGGATTTGTAGTATAACAATCTATTATTATAGGAAATGGCTACCATTGTTTAAAATAAATGTTACGGGGATGGTAATGTCATTTCTATAATCACTTTGGTTTACAGAACCAGCAATAATTATGGTATTTCTCTTCTATGGTTTGTAGGTGGCTGCATATGTGCACAGCCGTTCTGCAGAAATGGTAGAAGCTCTATATACTATGAATAAGGTTCACATTTCTCCTCCTATCCCAACTTGTTGCTTGATCTTTCTCTTAACGTTATTCAACTTATCTTATCCCATCTGTACTTTAGGCTTACTTGTCTCTTCCAGAAGGAACTGCTTCTGTAGTTGGCCTAAATGCAATGATGACTGATCACTACTCTGTTTTGGTAAGAGCTATAAACCGTTCAAATGATTAATTGGTTTCAGTATCTTGGTTATTGTTAACTTACAAATTTGGCCCAGTTCAGGATGCTGATTTCCATTTTTGATCTCAAAAAAAAAATTAACACGTTTTCTTGGTCAGAAGAATTTACGTGTCTAATGTCTTACATGCGTTCCTATAGAACATCTGCCAACTACTAATGATACTTATTTCCTTTCTTGTTTCTTGTTCAACTATGCCCCACCTAGGGGTATAACATGCTGCATTCGTATTGCTCAGATTTTGCCAGAGATATATAATTAAGTTCAGGGCAGACTAGTTCTTACATTTTTATGTTGGCTGTTTCTTTGTTAAGGATTTTGTGTTTGTTAGAAAGATGGTTTGCTTACTTTCTGCGTTTTTGGGGACCTGGAGTATGTTAGGCTGATTTGTTTTCGATCCTTGTTGATAATGTATTTCTATTTCTGTAACAAAGGAGTACAATTTGTTGTTTGGGGCTGGTGTTATTTTGTGCTGTTATGTAACAAATCTATATTTTTGCTAGCATGGGGGAAGTGACAGTGAGCAGGAAAGCAATGAAGGTATCGGGACATTGAGGTCAGCTCCTAACCGCTCTAAAGTGAAATCCTCTGATCACCCTTCTAGAGGATTAGAGGGTCTGTCTGACCGCTTGCAGTTCAGGTCCTCTTCAGGTTGCTTGCCATCGCTGAAGAAAAGGCGAACTGGTAGTGTGCACTTTGCTTCTCTTTGCTTCAAAATCTGTTCATCCATTCACAAGCATGACTTGTGCATGCACACACACATTTAAGTAGTGTCAATAATGAAGAAAGATTTGTTTCCGATAATTTTATGACTCAATTGCATGTCTCTAATGGAAAAGATCTATCCGTTGTTAACTTTTCTTCTAATTGTAATCTGCATGTGCCAAGAGACTGTGCCCCGTGCTGTTGGGAAAAGGACACCGAGAATACCTATTGCATATACCCTTGAGAAGGATAATAGGGAAAGGTATTTATCACCTGTTAAGGGAGGTCTAAATCAGAAGGGGGATGCTACTGATGATGATATGGAACATGAGATTGCTTTAGCATTGGCTGAGGCTTCACGACGAAGTGGCTATACCAAGAACTCGCACACGCCAAATAGAAAAGCAAAGATTTACTCCCCTGATAAGAAGGGCGAAAAAATGGTAATCTCCTTTACTGCTTATAGTTCATGTGACCTCTTCATGAACTGTGATCGTCAAAGTTTATACTGCTTGCACACGCTATAGGAAAAGCTTTAAGGATATATGTCTCAGTTTCACTACATGAAAATAGTTTTGAAAATTAATTAAATTAAATTAATGAAAGTAGACCTTTGCTTAAATAGGAAATCTTTTGTTGAAATATGGACTGATACATTTTGAAATTCAGCAAGCTAATATCGACTTGGCGATTGCCAAGCTTCATACCTCTGATATGGAAGAACCAAGCTTAGGAAGCACTGATGCTGATAATGACTTGGCACATAAAGAAGGTTCTAGTGCCATGGAACTGCAGCAAAAAAAATATTATAGGAGGAGATTAGGAATTAAAGAAGATGATGCAAAAGAAGCCTGCAGTGGTACAGACGAAGCACAAAGCTTAAGTGCTATCGATGAGAAATATGAGGCAGAAGGGGAAGGGACGTCTAGGAAACTCACATATAATGGTTCAAGGAGAAAAAGTAAAAAAAGTCTCTTTACTGCAGGTTTGTTCTAGTCTCTCAGTCTGAATTTACCAATCTGCAACACACATCGAAGTAGGAGAAAAAAGAATTACTAGAAACATCATTGCTTTTTTTTATTCAAAGCACCCTTATTAGTTCAGGTGAGCACATACTTTGTATAATTAAGAGAAACATCAATTAAACTTAAGTTATCCCATTAAAAGATTAAAATTTCAATTCAACCAGCTGATTTCATCTATAACTGAGCTAAGACTTCATCAACTTACTGTATTTTGTGGTTGCTGTATATTGTGTTTCTCAACTTTGAAGTTTCAGTTCAATGACAATTCGAAAGTTCGGTAATGCTGTTGACAAAAGTTTTATTTTGTCTATTAACTTTGGGAGCAACTACTGCCTGTTTTTGTTAATCTAAGGGAGCTGGGTACTGAGACTCATATTTGATCCAATCCGTAATGAGATTTGTTATCCACTCTTCTTATTTTTGACGCATTAAAAGCTCCTCTATGTATGTTTGAAATCTACTCATTTTTCAGTTTTTTTACATTAATTTGAACTAATAGTTACTGCCATCCTTCGCATGTATGCATGATTTTGTTCCCAAGTTTCAAATTCTACTGTTTATATGGCTACTAAAACTTCTTTACCCTGTAAATGCTCTCTTCAGATGAAGATACAGCATGTGATGCTCTACAGACACTGGCAGATCTATCGCTGATGATGCCTGAAACTGCCACAGACACTGGTGGGTTGCATAAGTTTGACCTATAAGCACTTTACATTTTGTCTAGTGTCTTAAGATTGTTGATGTTATTGGCCATATAAATATAATTACACTGATATGCAATTAAGTTCAGAGTCAGTTTTACCTTCATTAAAATTCACGTTGTTATATCAGCTTTTTCAATCTGAATTTGATTTAATTTCAGAGTCATCTATTCAAGATGAGGAAAAGAGAGCTGAAAAGGCTGATGTGTCAGATTTAAAAGGGACTGTTCCAGCATCCATATCTAAAAGTAGTTCTCGTAGATACTCAAAACATGGAAAATCCATCAGCAATGATCTTTGTAATGCTGAAGCCGAGATAAAGAGTCCAAGTAGCTCTGTAGTACGAAAGAGACGGCAGAAAGCATCACCGGCTCATGTAAGATAAGCGATATATATTTAACAAAGACAGACTTGCTTTTATTGTTCTGTTGTCATATTCATGATTGAAGCTGTTCTCTTCCCGCAGGTACGTAAAGATGAGCTTGCTGCAAGCTCACAAGTCATTGAGCCTCCAAACAACAAGGTACACGTCTGCTTTATAGTACAATTATTCCAGTCACAGGATATTGCATACATTACTTATCCTCGTGCTCTTTCAAATGTTTTTTGGATCTTTGAGAACCAAATTATTTAAGTAGTTCAGGGTTTTGTGCCTTTGTAAAATTTTTTTTTGTAGCTTTTGTCTTAGGACTGATTGTAATGTTGTAGGGAGTAGGTGAGGGAAATAAGCCTGTTGGGAGAGGTAAAAGGTCTACGAGTACTCGAAACTTACATGAAAAGAAGTCTGTCAAACTTCAAGATCGTAATTCCTCAAGTAACACTAACAACATAGTAGAAGAAAATGAGTCAGCTCCATCAACAGCAGTCACAAAAAACCAAGCCAACTTGCCAACTAAAGTTAGGAGCAGAAGAAAGATAGTAACTGAGAAACCTGTAACTATTGCTGACGGCAAAAATTTTGAGACTCTAGTGAGTGAGCTCTCTGATGCTAATACGCTATTACCATTTGATAGAGAAACCCCTCTGATAATCCTGTTAATCTAAAGGTCATTAGTATCTATGGAATTGAGTTTGGTGAGTTCCCTGATTATATACTATTAATCTGCAGGAGAAGTTTTCACATTGCATATCCAATGCCCGAGCACGAAGATGGTGTCTTTTTGAGTGGTTCTACAGTGCAATTGACTACCCATGGTTTTCCAGACAAGAGTTTGTTGAGTACTTGGATCATGTAGGGTTGGGTCATGTTCCTAGGTTAACTCGCGTTGAATGGGGTGTCATAAGGAGGTTATCGCTGCTAAAATGCTGTTAACTTTTAGCTTTTTTTGTGTAATGTTTCCTTAATCATACATTGTTGGTGCAGTTCTCTTGGGAAACCAAGGCGATTTTCTGAACAGTTTTTGAAGGAGGAAAAAGAAAAGCTATATCTATATAGGGACTCTGTAAGAAAACATTACGATGAATTAAACACGGGCATGAGGGAAGGACTTCCGATGGATCTCGCTCGACCCTTAAATGTTTCACAGAGAGTCGTTTCCCTGCATCCAAAGTCAAGAGAGATTCATGATGGCAGTGTCCTAACTGTTGATCACGGTAGATACCGGATTCAGTTTGACCATCCTGAATTAGGGGTGGAATTTGTTCAGGTACTCTTCATGACTTGCAACTTTGTCTAGGATTTGTATAATCTGCATATTCTGAACATTCTTATATATGTGTATATTTTTACTTGAGGAATCACCGAGAATATGGAATAGTCACTCAAAGAGAAAATAGTCCTAGTAGTTCACTGCTAGTTTGTGAATATGTTTCAAATAGGTTTGGTAAATATGATCGCTACTGGATTTCCTACAACAAAAGTTGAGCACTTAATAGTGATCAATTTCGCTGGTGCTTGTTTCCCGGGGTTCTCTACAAAAGCATTAGGAAACAATCTAGAAATTTTATGGCTTGAGACTTCAGAGTTGGAATGAATTTGAATGTTGATAACCTTTATATAACAAATAAATCTCTTGTGGTGAAGGATACTGAATGCATGCCACTGAATCCTCTAGAAAACATGCCAGCATCACTTGCAAAGCACTATGCTTTCTCAAATTATCTCAGTCAAAATTCTAGCGAGGAGAAAATGCATGAGCAGGTAAAGGGAAACATGCCAGAAGGATATCTCAAACTTTCATGTGAGACAGGCGGCACAGGCCACCCCATATCCTCACCAAATTATGACATTAGCAATTCACTTAAGCAGGAAAAGGTTGGTATTTTAGACCATCATGTCAGGCCTCTTATTCTTCTTTCCTATGTTCTAGATTCTTTTGTGGAAGTTCAATTCTCTGTATACCTTGAAACATTTAGGAATTTATGGTGTTCCTTGTGATTTACTGGTTTCTTAAATATAGATAGGTTTCCGCTAAGCTATTCAATCTTTGTGGCTTTTCTGTGCCTGAAGTCTTTGACCGATAATTGTAACTAGCATCAATCTACCCTGGTTAATCAATAGGAGAGCCAGTTAGATAATCCAAAACTTTTGTCATCTTTATAAAAAAACGTGAATGTTCTATTAAAGTTCTAGCCAAGTATGTAGCTAATTTTAACCCTCCTCCTTGCTTGCATCTACTTTCTCTTGTAATGACTTGTTGGGCATTTGACCACAACCATGTTAGCTACAGCTAAAAGTTTAAAACAATACTCGATCAATACATTTCACTTATGGTCAACGCTGCCTTAATTTTACAGGTAGATATCTCAAGTTCAAACCCACAAACTCAAGATGGAGTCGACGAGGCTCTTGATTTACAATATTTCAACCCCCAGCCTTCGAGCATTGGACATATCCATGCAAGAGAAGCTGATGTGCAAGCTCTTTCTGAACTAACACGTGCGCTTGATAAGAAGGTTAGACCAGTTGTTAATTCTCAGCATTCTGTTCAGTTTTGATCGTTTTTCTTATTAATTCTAATCACTTTAACAATATTATATTTTATTTTCTCTTTCAATAATCAGTCTTGCCAGCATTAAACTTCTTATTTTTTCTCATTTCCTTCATGTTACGCGTAGAGATCGCAAAAAGATGTGATTGAGTATATTGGAAGTTCGTGAAAAAGAAAAAAAAAACAGTATATTAGAAGTCTCAATTTACTTATAAGGAAATGTGAAATAATAAATATTACCAAGAAGCTTTGAACGACGATAAAACTTATGATGTTCCATTTTAACTCCTTGATTTACTCGATCTTATATTGTTCATCCGTGTTTCTTTAGCTCTTTCAAAAATATGGTTTCCTCTCTAACTAATTGTTTATCTACAATGCTGTAGGAACTAGTTTTGAGAGAGTTAAATTGCATGAACAACGAGGTTGTGGAAAGTCAGAAAGATGGACATAACGCGCTTAAGGATTCCGAATCTTTTAAGAAACAATATGCAGCAGTTCTCTTTCAGCTAAGCGAAATCAATGAACAGGCATGGGTTTATTGAAGGAACGATAAAAGTCATCTTGTTGTCTTGCTATACAGCTCTTGAAATTTGTATTATGTGTCTCAATATGCACAGGTTTCATTGGCACTTCTTGGCTTGAGGCAGCGGAATACATACCAGGAGAATGTACCATATACATCAATAAGCTGCATGAGCAAATCAGGTGAACCTGATGGTCAGTCGACCAACTTAGACAATTATGCATCGGACAACAATGGATTCCATGTGTCTGAGATTGTGGAAACTTCTAGAATACAAGCACGGAAAATGGTATACAGAGCAGTACAGGTATGTATTCTATGTTTTGGATCTAAATATGAAAAAACTGCGTAGTTAATAATTTAAGCATCATATGTTGGGCTATCAAAGGTCTAACCACAGTTTTGGCTACTTTACAATTTTGTCTACGTATCTTCTGCAGGCGTTAGCGTTACTAAGGAAAGACGAAAATAATGTTGTAAATATTGAAGAAGCCATTGATTTTGTTAATAATCAGCTCTCAGTAGGTCAAACAGAAGAATCATCAGTCCAGCAAACACAAGCATCCCAGGATCAGCGCCTCCCCTCTACACCAAATCCACGTAGCTCAACTCATCCTGATGACTCCCAAAATCCGCCCGACCAAAATGACCTGCAAATCCCTTCGGAACTTGTTTCACGCTGTATGGCTACATTGCTCATGATTCAGGTGAAAAGTTTTAAACCCGTTTAGTAATTTTTATGCTGAGAGCTATCTGCATATTCATACAATTACATTTTGAAGCCTGAGTTCTCTGTTCATACGGGTTTGGACATTAGAAATAGTAAAGCCTTTGGTGCTCTTCTTTTTGTTGTCACTTTGCGTTGACTGCATTAGTCATCTTATGCTACGTTTTTCTCATAATCCATTGTTCTAGTTTTTTATCCTAACACAAAAAAAAAAAACAATGCAGAAATGTACAGAGAGGCAATTCCCACCAAGTGAAGTGGCTCAGGTTCTAGATAAGGCTGTAGCCAGTTTACAGCCTTGCTGCTCACAGAACCTTCCGATCTATATAGAGATTCAGAAGTGCATGGGGATAATCAGAAACCAGATTTTAGCTCTCGTGCCAACTTAAAGTAAGTATCTTAAAACCAATACTTTACATTCTTCATGATGCTTTGTAAAATCCATGTTTTCCTTATAGAAAAGCCGTTTATATACATACCACTATTACTATACCTCAGTTATCTAGAGTCTTTTGACTCACGAAACTTTATCCACTTGGTAATTTTTTATATGTAACCCATCAATTGTTAGAGCGTCCCATTGCCATTGTCGTATAAGGTCATTCCATATGGTGTTTGAAGCAGCTCCATTATTGATTTCATTATGTATGCTATGGACTCTCTCCTAAAGTTCCTCTTCATGGCGTTTGAATCTATTCCAATTTTGTTTATTAGGAAATATATTGCCTGAAGTTAATTTGTATGTGACAAATTCTTGTTTGGAGTGCGAATAGAGCCCCGAGTGGATAAACATGTCAGACTGGTCCAGCCGGTCCCATGATGTCCTGATTCTGGATAGAAGATGTTTGGTTTGGCTTTGTCTGACTCCGAATCAGATGCGATAGTGAATTAAGTCGACTTAAGGTTTTTGTCTTTATTTAACACGTCACGTCGATGACGAGTTAAACACAAATAGAGGTTTTAACTGTTAAAGTGACTCGTGAATTTGTATATACACAAACACAAGATTACAAATGCTAAATAAGTGGATGCAGGTGCGCACCAAAAAAATCTCTGAAGAAGTGATTATTGAGAATTTGGCTTTTTTTAACAAAGTGGAAACTTGATTCTATACGAGAATGATTAAAACAGTCGTAATCTTACGTTAAATCATTGTGAGATGATATATATCTTACTGGATCCACCACGTAGATGACATGTGCCCACATCATCCTAGTGAATACATTTCCAAGGTTTTTTTCTTCATTAGTAGGAATAATAAGGAGTTAAGGACTAAGGACAAACAAATAAGAGCCGACAAAACATTTATAATGTATTGGTCATTAATAACTAATTATTAAAGAGTTTCAATTTCTTTTATTTGTTATATTAATGGAGGATTTTGTCGTCTGGCCAAAACAGATTAATTAATAATGGAGCCCTTTCATTTATTTGTCTTGTTTCCTCTGATTTTATCTTCAAAGAAGTCTATATAACTATGAGAATGCTACTAAAAAATCCCGTGAAGGAGAAAATGAGACCATGCTTTGGTTATGTTTCTCTCACAAAATCATAAAATGGATCGAGATCTACTTGAAAATATTGTTTTCTTTCACCACTTATATAGGAAAATAATTTTGGAATATAAAATAATACTCCCTCCGTATCTTAATATTTGATTTTCTAGAGTTTTCACACATACTAAGAAAGCAATAATTATTATTGCTTATTTCTCTCTTTAAATCACTTTAATTGTATTCTCCAAATTTCAATGCTTTATTTATATCAAAAAGTTATAATTATTGTCTTAAAACATGTGTGTAATGATGGTTTCTAGTCAAAAAGTGTGATTGAATCTTTTTGAGAAGATGAGACAGGCTATTGACATGGAAGTTTCAAAACTTACACCAGATTCACATCTTCTTCATCAACTTAAGCAATCTCTGAATGAAGCTTATACTTCAGAGGAAATTTACTGGAAACAAAAGAGTAGAGAGAGATGGCTTCGGGAAGGTGATCAGAATTCCAGCTTTTTCCATTCAAGTGTTAAAAACCAACGAGCCAGAAACCGGATTCAAATGCTCAGAGATGATGAAGGGAGAGAATGGATTGAAGAAGGGTCTAAAGGACACATTGCGGCTGATTATTTTCGAAAATTATTTACATCATCAAATCCACAAATAATCGACGCCTCCTTTCAGACTTTGAGCCCGAGAATCTCTGAAGCAATGAACCGTGATTTGACGTCAAGAGTTACGAAACAGGAGGTCCGAAGAGCTGTTTTCGACATTGATCCAAGTAAAGCTCCGGGAGCGGACGGGATGACAAGTTTATTCTACCAAAAATTTTGGAATGTGATAAAGTCTCAGCTTATCAAAGAAATACAAGCTTTCTTCGATACCGGAGTACTACCACGAGAATGGAATTTTACTCAGATTACACTCATCCCGAAAGTACCATCACCAAAGGCGATGACTGAGCTACGTCCAACAAGTCTTTGTTCAGTGCCTTACAAGATCTTATCGAAAATCATGTGTAATCGATTGCGTCGAATCTTGCCGCATATTGTCTCTATTACACAAGTGATATTACTCGGTTTTAACGCTTTATAGTAAGCAT
>OVAV01002362.1:0-11324 GCA_900406375.1 Iberis amara
AACAAATTTTAATCGTATTTTATTTCGTTAGGGTCTCATATGTTTATTTCGTATTAGACTTCACATTTCTCAGCTTCGGGCCTGACAAGTAGTTTTACGACTTGGTTCCAATGTACAATTTGAGTAAGAAAAAATCAAACTGTTTTTGATAAGTTATAATCCAAACTGGAAGTAGACCCACTAATTATAATTGGGTCCATCTTAAATATAGTGGAATAACAAGTGATCATTGATGTAGATTCAGTATAATACTTTAAAGTATCAATCGCAATCATGAATACATATATATATATATATATATATATTTTTTTTTTTTTTTGGTGNTATCATACGCATTGGGATGCTATTAACATTCACAGTAGTGTAATACTTATTATGTCGATTTTTGTTACGTTTACCTTGAATCAAAGAAAATACTAATCACCAAACACATATGGAAGAACAATATCCGCAGTATAACACATACATACATACAAAATAAATAAATAAATAAATATGGAGGTTGCAAGACTGCAAGTAGTATAGTGGTTGATATTTTTAGGATAATTTTGCTAAACTATACTTAATTTTATATATTATTTGAAATTTACACCATTTGTTTATGAAATTTGAAAACTACATTTTTGTTGTCTAAATGACGATTTTATCCTTTATTTTTTTAATTTTAAACTATTGGTATTTAATTATTTTTAATTTAAAATTATTAAAAGATTTTTTATAAAAAAAAGATAAATAGTAAAGTTATATTTACTATGTTCGATTAAAAAAAACTGAAGGATAAAAAAAATCTTCATCCAGGTTTTGCCTTCAACCTCCAGCAGCCGCGACTGTCTTCCGCCGCCATCGCTGTTTTGCCACCGCCGGCATGCTCTTTCTTCTCTCCACCACATCTTTTTCATCTAGGTTTGACAGTTATAGTTTTTCTCTGAAATTTTTGTTTAGTTGTCAAAAATCTTCATAACACTTTCAATTTCAATCTCTGTTACCTCATCTTAAAAAATTGTTTGTTTGTTTAAATATAGAATGAATCAAGCTCTCTTTTACATCTATTGTTGAGTTTATGTGATTATCGGAACAATGCCCAAAACTTCTAAACCCTAAATCACGATTTTGATAATTTGTGTGTCTTTTAGTTCTTGTTTTTTTACAATGTTGTTTATAATAATCAATTTTGATATGTATGGTCGAAATTAGACAGCTGAATGTTGTGTTATAGCAATTATAAGATTAGATGTTAGAGCTTTTTTGTTGTTGTGTATAGCTTGAAAGTTGGTTTGTACATTTACAAGTACATTTCGTGTACAATTGTTTGTGGGCCTACTTGATTTGAATTTGTTTAGTTAAAATAACAGTTGGTAAACTTTTGTTTGGTTTCTTAATTTTCATGAGAAAGTTTAATGTATTATAGGCAGGTATGAACATGTTTCTCGTTGTTTGGTTGATGGATAATATAATCTAACATGTGTGCAGGTCAAAGGACTTGTAAATGAATATCAACCAAAATTTAACAGTGTCAGAGCTGTGTATAGGGAGCGCAAGAAGTACATTGAAGAAATTGATTGGAATATTGTTGTACCACCTACCGGATCTTCCAAGCTAGAGAATTTTTCATCCATTGCTTCTTCTTGGAACTGCTGGTTCTACCATTGCTTTTATCTTTTTGTATTTGATAATATTGCATATGTTGACTGTTAAATTGCTTTAAATGACATTAAAAGCATAAATTCACATTAGGAGATCAGATTATAAAGTAAGACAATAGATATTAAGCTATAAAGGTCTTTCATTCTTTCAATTGAGCATCATTTGCTCATTTAAGTATTTTACAACGCCTTGTGATTTTATGGAGGAAAAAGCTCAGTGGGTGGTCTCGAAGAAATTTTTATCCTTGAAAAGTAAACCCAAAACATGATCTTGTTTTCTCTTTACTTTTCATTTAGTGATAACATAATTGCTACCATTTCTTTTTACAAGTGTCTGTTGCCTTGAACAAAAGCTAGATATTCATATTGCAACATTTAATTGGTTGAATTTTGATCATGTTCAGTTTAAGACTAATGACCAGACTATTATTCTGGCTGATTAATATTTAATGATGATATATGCTAGAAAGCTTTATTGTTACTATTGAATTACATCCAACAAGTGATGACTGGGTCTTATGCATAGACATTGTAGTCGTCAAATGTTCAGAAGTACCTACTTTTGATCCTCTAACCATCCACTCACAATTTGTAGTTCCAATACATTTAACCAACAAAAAGTCGTATCTAATTTATGAATTCAAAAATCAATTTTTTCTTAAGCATATTCAATCTCCATTGCAAATCGTCCTTACTTGAAAATTCTTGACCAACGTAAATTATGGAGACAATCATCATATTTGAAGTTTCATCCTGAAGATTATCATAATCTTCATTAGAGCCATATGGAATATTATACTCAAAACTATCACCGATACCACTAAACTCAAAATCATCGTCTATGAAATTAGTATGTGAGTGATGTCGTACATCATTCTTATCATCTTCATACATTTTATTGCAGTTAATTCAAAAAAAAAAAAAATAAGCAAAATTTATTTTCATTAACAAGGAAAATATAAATTGACGAACATCAATATTAAGTCGATAGCATATACATATCGACTATGAAAAAAAAAAACCAAACAAAACATTAAATTGAGTGTACATATATCTCGACTTAAACAAAAACCAACCAAAAGAAATATAAATTGTATAACATGAAGTTGATCTAATTAATGGTCAACCTAATTTAACAAATCGATAGTTCAACAAGTCAACCTAATAACAAATCGACAAAATTTGACATAAGTATACTTAAGAAAACATATCAACAAGATTCAAATATAAGTCGACGAGGATAAAACAAAAAATCAACAGTTGTAATATGTATATTGCACAAAAACTCTTTCGTACCACTAAATATGTCAATTGTGGTAGTATAAGTCAACGTATAATGAAATAAAAAGCCAACAAGAAGAAAAAATAAAATTAATTTACTTCCGAAAATTAATATTCATTTCAGAAATTAATTATTTAATTAATAAAACTTAGGGCATTTCGTCATAAAAAGTATATAAAAGTGTATTTTTCAAATTATGCAAATAGCTGGTGTATTTTTCAAATTTCATGTATAATTTAGGCTATTTTTCAAACTGTTCCATATTTTTATTGTCTTTTCATCCAAATTAAAGTTTAAATATGACTATTCACTTTATAAATGTGGTTTTTTTAAATTGTGCTATTAAACCCATTTAGTGTGATTCAGAAAATAAAAATTAATAAAAAAGTATATACACATAAACAACTATTGATCACATAATCAAATTTGGTGATAAAAATTCAGTCCACTAAATCAAATTAAGCTACCAATATTAGTTATAAAAAGATCGCTCAACTGAAACTATATACTATAAGACTTAAAAAAGATTAGTTACTAACCAACATATTCATGTTGAGAATTGTTTAAGAATAAAGATTGATGGATTCTGTTGTACGATCCTGAACAAAAGAAAAAGGTGGAGCGGATATGGTGGTGGCTGAGAGAGAAAAAAAGATATTTAGGTTCTTTAGGTATCAATTGAAGCTATGATATCATATAGAATACGAAAGTTAATTCAATATGGTGATTATAAAAGGATATATATATATATATATATATATATATATATATATTAGTCNGTCTAAGATGTTGAATACATAGTGGATTGTATATCAAAACTCACTTAAATAAAGATGCTATCAGAAGTTTTGTTGTAGATTACAAAGCTTAAAATGTAGTAAATGTGTCATAAGTTTAGTTGTCACTTTGGGCAATCCATCTCCAACAAACTCATCACCTTCTAAACGGGTACATAAAATGGAACATAACAACTAATGCAGCCTATTACGTAAAACCAAAAAATAGAATTCAAGAATAGAATACAGAAAATGATAAGTCAACTTTTTTTTATTAACAAAAAGTTATAGATTAAAGTCCATAAATTTCTCCATGTATGAGACAAAAACATGTTATATGGTTTCATCCCATCTATCATCGACTAAAACATGAGCGTTGTAGATTAGCTTGGTTTGACGTTTCTATAGGATACAGTCTAAATTCGGAACAGTTGATTAAGCAAGAGTAACTGTTGGAGGCGATGATGGTGTAGTTCTATCGAGAGGGCCAACAAGACCATAACCATCAAGAAGAGCATGGAATTGAAGACTCCACATGAGGTAATTGGTGGATGTCAATTTGTCTACATCAAACAAATTGACATTGAGTAGAATATAAGAATTGATTGTTATAGTATCTGTCATCATAGGTGAAGTAGTATTATCAAAGGTAGAAGACATGAAGAAAAGGCTAACGGCTGAAGAAGATAGTAGAAATTTTTTTTTTAGGTTTTAAATATATAGGGTGGCTCTATTAGACTATTACCATATAAATTATGAATATTGTATTATTAATTATCATAAAGAAGAGTCGTACACATATATTTACTGAGCTACTATACTAGGTTTTGTACATTTACAAATTCAACATTTCCATATATGTTTATACCTATAACCTCTAATCTTTGTTCATGATGTTTTTCAATTAAACTAACAACACTTAGTGATAAATCATTCTTTTATAATGCGGTTTGTTATTGTTTTACTAGAAACTTGAGTTAAAGGAAAATATTTGAAAGTTTTAAAGTTCTGCTTTTGCCAAATTTTGAAAATGAATATATTAAAGAGAAACTTTGTTGATGCAGTCCATTATGATACTTAGTTTAAGACATATTCAAGGTTTCCAGTGGACTCGATTAGATTAATTGTGCTTAAGATTACCAAAATGTTTTTGTAAATGATCACGGAAAAAACAGTGAATGTAAAATTTAAAACAGAAGAGGAAAAAACACATTGTTGTGGAAGTTTTATGTCCCATTTCCTTAACTTGACCCAAGTTACGAATATGTACCTACTCTTATTTTACTGTCATTTTTAGAAAGTAAAAAGCTTTTTTGCATTCTATTTTTTTAGCACTGTCGTTAAAGCATTTTCAACAAGGACCTACATTTTAAGGGAAATATCAGGGCTGAATTGGTGTCTAGCAATAAAAAAAATCACTAATAAAGAATACAACATTTCACCTCTGATTTTAAAGAAACTAACTATTATTTTCGTTGATCAAGACTATTTTAGCCTTAGGTTCAGGTGAAAGAAGGCTGACATGGAGGAAAAAGACAAACCTTGTTTATAAAACCTTGTGGCTTGTTTATATTTTGTTTAATAATATATAATATTAAAATAGTATATTGTTACAACATTTTTTTAAGGGTTATTGCTACAACATGTTAGTACTATTTACTAGAATTTTTACATAAAACATAAACCCTACACAATGAACCCTAACACACTAAACTATAAATCCTAAAAATTAGACAATAAACTTAGAAAATGACCTAAAATTTAGAAAATAGTATTGAATCTATTACATATTGTATAATATAGAACACACAAGTACTACACGTAACATAATAAAAAACATGCATGTTTATACTTATATGTATATCGTTATTGTGTATAGTATGTTAGTATATATTATATAGTTAAATCAACTTTATATCTAAACAATAAATCCAAAATATTAAACCAAAAATCCTAATCAAACCAAAATCCCTAAACGTAAACACCATACCTAAATCTTGAAAATAACTTCGAGATAAAGAATATTATATAATCTACTGCATATTGTATATAATATAATAGTATTTACCATATATCTTATATGAATCAACTTTAAATATATATATACTTTTTTTTGGTCAAACAACTTTAAATATAAATATTAGATTCTAAACTCCAAGTCTTTGACTCTAAACCTTAATCCCTACATTCTAAACTTAAACCGATAAACCATAAACCATAAAAATAATGTTCAAGGTAAACAACAATAGTATAGAACAGTGCATTTTTATTTAAAATGATTATATACTTTTTAAAATTACATGCATGATTTAAAAATTTTGGGATATTACTTGTACACAATAAAATATATCTTTTTAGTAAAATTATTTGTTTGATAATTTATATTGAATACTTTAAAAATGAAATAAAAAAGAGAGGTAAAATACAGAAGGAAGAGAAGGAAAAAAACAATCAGAAATAAAAAATGATATGTAGATAGGTATGTTCACTTTCTAATATGCAGTATGAATGGTTATGGAATTAATTAGAGCCAAGGTATAGCCCTCCCCCCCCCCCAAATTTTCTTATAATTCATCAAGGATTTGAGAATGTTGTACTCCAATAATAAATCTCTAAACAGGAAAGGTAATAAGTAATTAAAGTGAGATTGATCTATGAAAACGTGTGAACACTAAGCTTAGTAGTGCAAGTAAATGAATATTATAATGGATATTGGTAGGCCAAATCACACTTTTTAAAACAAGAAAAAATAATAGTTAACAGAAGAAACAAAAGAGAAAAGTAACGGGACGTGAATGGAGTTATTCATTGAAAAAGGATCTGATGCCCAACTCTTTTGGAATGATCTGACAATGTGAAAGCACTATGCACATTGCGCACTTGTCAAATGCAGTCGCGTGATTCTGTTAGTTGGTCGATCTATATCCACAAAATTAGTTTAAATTTCGTCTATGTATAATGTGTGTATTTATTATAGAGTAAATTTGTGAAATAGATATATTTTCTTTTATAATTTGTGATAGGATACTTTTGTTAACTGAATTAGAGAATTGGGTGCTTGCCGACGTATCGCAAGGCTTAGTCGTCGCCGCCGGTTTCGAGGCTTCCTCCTCCTACCTTTAGTGTGGTCGTCGCCGCTGTCACTCTCTCTCCCGGACGAAGCCTTCTCTGCTCCTTGGACAGAACCGTCGATCCAAGGAAGTCAAGCGGATCTGGTGCAGCCTCATCGTTGGGTCCTTGCTTCAAAGCCCATCTCTTCTAGCATCACCACTACCTCTGCCTTCGGTGGATTGGGTCATCGTGACCTCCTTTTGCTATGGCCAGAACGCAGAAACCGGGAAGATGACGTCAACCATTGTTTTCTTACGGTAATCGGTCTCAGAACTATGTCTCTTGTTGTGTGGGTTTTACTGATTAGTATTCAGGATTTAGAAATTGGAGTGTGCTTAGATCAGGATAATTGCCACTGTTATAGTAATCTTAATTGGCTTTGGTACGGTATTACTAAGGGTCAAAAGAGATTATGGATACAAATGGTTCTTATATTTTTCCTCCGGTTTACTGTGCGTGAATCCCTCACCGACTCGGATCCAGGCTTGTCTGCTAAAGCCGTTTCTCTATTACCGTTGTGTACGGTTTGGTCTCTGTTACCGTCTTGTGCGGTTGGATCTATTTTACCGTCTTGTGCGGTTGTTTCTCACTTACCGTTTTGTGCGGTCATTTCTCTCTTACCGTCGTGTGCGGTTGGTTCTAGTTTACCGTCTTGTGCGGGTATGATATTATTAACTCTGAAGACTGTTTTTACAGTGTATGAAGTAGGAGATTGTTCGCAATTGTTGCTTCCGGAATTACAACCTTTGACAAGGTGTTCCAAGTTTGAGGTTACTATTGGCTATTTCAATGAGTTCCTTAGTGTTTTCATTGTTGTCAATAGGATTAGCTTCTTTCCAATCCTAGGTGATTTGGAGTTTCTTTTATGTTTTACATGTTGTATTGTCATTTCCTACTTTAGGATCTGTTGTATGTGGAAGATTTCATCTCCAAAACTTTGAATTATAATGGAAAGATGGGTTTGACCAAAAAAAAAATTTTGAGAATTGGGTATTTCTAGAATAATGTACCATTAACTTTTTGAATAATACCAAAACTAACTTTTTATAACTTTTTAATTTAATTAATTTTAATTAAACTAAAAGTAAGGAAAAGTTATCATTAACAAACAATATAGCGTACTGTGTGTGGAAAATTAAGATTTACAAATCTTTTAGGATCAATAAAGAGTAAGTGTGGAAAAACAAAATTCCTAGGATATCTTTACTTTCTTTTCACGATCTAAGCAAGAAAAATTTCTATCAACATTGCACAAAAACTTCTATCAACATTTTAACAACAAGAACACATGCATATCCTTAACTCGTGAGCAACATAACTGGTCATTCTCAAATATTGTTGCCTAAAACAATTTATGTAATTTGAAATTTCTTTATATATATGGTTTACTGTGAACCATTCACGATTCGTTGTAGCTATATACGGTTCATCGTGAACCCTTCACGATTCATTGTAGCTATGCACACTTCACCGTACACCATTCACCATTCATCGTGCACTGTTCACCATTCACCGTTCACCATTTATGTGCAAGTGCTTCCGAGCAACCAAGCAACACATATTATTCTTCATCGGAGACACCACATTTTCCGACTCACATTCAATGGTTAAACTCGAGCTGCTATATGAACTATGCAGTCTTCTTTTTTAACAAGAATACTGCACATTCAACATAGGAGAAAAAGTGAAATCAGGTTTAGATGAACTAAAGTTATGGTGTAGCCAAGAGACTGAAAAGTTATAGTTTATCTCAAAACATAGTCAAACCCAAAGACTTTAATGACATTGTTTACAAGCTTCATTACGATAACAAATTTGATGCGTCTTGCTTCTGCCTTCTTCGTCTTCGTCTCGAGTCTCCGTGGCCATTTTTCTTTTGCTTCAAGGTTAAGGTCGTCGTCGGTCCCGGAATCGCACGGACATGCTCGAAAGAGCCACCGTGCTCTCTCAGATGGCGCTGTGGCACGGTAAAGGGCTCACCGTCTCGAGGAAATCTCTCGGATCTGCCTTCCGATGAACCATTAGTTCGACAGACCAGCCGTGCTCATCTCCCCACCTTGTCGTGGTTCTCGGCGCCAGCACTGCACCGAAGGGAGTTTTTGGCGGAGTCGCTTGCGTCTAAGCCAGATTTGCGGCTCTTTGTGCTCGGACTGCTTACCTTTGGTAGATTGGGCCTCTGTGTAAGCATGCTGGGAAGGGTCCTGCTCTATGCCGCTTTTCGTCTGCTCCCACCGGTGAGGTTTGTATCGCACCTTCACCTATCTCTTCTTGATGGCTCCAGTTTCGTTTCATTGCCACCCATGGCGAGCTCTTTTTGCCTAGCTCAGATTTGGAGGATTGTTGGAGTGGTGGCTCTGCTTTCGGTGTCGCAGAAGCTTCAAGGTTTTATCGTTTCAGTCTCATGGCCTTAATCACTTGTGTGTTGTTAGACTAGGAACATAGTCGGGTTTTCAAAAACTTTGAGAATTTTATCTGTTGGAAACGCGTGTTGGTATTCTCCAAGACTTGTGCAGCTTTCTTTTATCTTCGGCGTGCGGTATAACGCAATACGATATTGGAGAGCAGTATTATCGAAGATATACCACTGAATTTTATTAGTGTATATATGAATTTTAGTTTATTAGTGTAAAAACCACTGAATTAATAGCATTCCATATAAGTCTTTTCTCTAATGTGAGAAAATGTATAATAAAATTTGTGTTGAAAAATTATCGTAATTTATAATATACATATATAGATGTTGTTTTTTGGTAATATGTTTTACTGTCATGGAGAAAATAACTATATAGAATATTTAGAGAAAAATTAATTGACTATATAACGGTATCGTTTTTACTAAAAAGACATAATCAACTTCATATAAACAATTATGAAAGCAAATATTTTTGAATATTAGTTAACTACTTTTTTCATTTGACAAAAAACCTACTTTTCATAGTTAGATAAAAAATACCTTTCCCTTTACAAAGAGTGTTATTTTGAGGTTTTAATTTCGTTTCAAAAAATGTCGTTTTGTAGTTTTTTTGAATAAAAATCAAGGTTTAATATCATTATTTTAATGTGAAAAAATACATGTAGTGTATTAATAAGGGATAAAATGAATTTTTAATAGTTTTGGTTATGACTGAAAAACTGTAAAATGACATTGAAATGGAAGGAACAAGTTGGTAGAGTTTCACAGTCAATGACAGTCTAGATTTTGTAAAATTCGAAAAGGAAAAAATCATAAAAGTGAACCATGGAATTGAACATTTTTGAATGATATGTTCAATTTGTTTATTAACCACAATATAAAAAAAAATGAATGATGTATTTATTTGCACAAGTGCAACAACAAAATAGTCAACCGACAGATTATATTGTTTAAACCGAGTATATAGTTTTAGGTTGACAAAAAAAAAACCGAGTATATAGTTTAAATTTCCGATTACTTTATGGTCCTTTTCGAGCAAAAGATGATGATATTGATACCATTTGACTAGCATATGCAAGAAGATAATCAAAACGTTAATTTAAAAAAAAATATAGATGAAGGCCGAGAAGGTGGCACAAAGGGAAAAGATGTCAAACTATACTACCATGTTACTGGAATGTCATTTGCTATGTATCTCAATTCTCAAACCTATATATAAGTAATTAACAAAAAAAACATACAAATATATGGAAGTGAAAAAAAAGATAGGTCAATGTCCATCTCCTTGCAAGTTGCAACTATATAATCTGACAGGCAACCTAATCATCCAAAAGTAAATACAATAGTGCGACTTGAGACCGTGACAAAATTGTCCTTTGATTTATTTTATTTCTCAACCTTTTTTCTGAACCAACTTGCTTGTACACCAAAAATTTATATGGATTTATTTGTCTTTGATATGTTTTTCCCCCATCTGACGATGTGATGCAATTTTGGTTTTGTTTGTTTATTGTTCTTATCTTCATGAAAATGTACATGATTGTGACTAAAAAGAGCTTGTACGTACAAGTTTTCTATACATCTACAATTTTTTTTTCAAATAAGCACTTAAAAAGTGTTGATGGATTTTCATCTATAATGTGAAGTCATATCATTTAACCATATGATATATAGCCTAATAGGTTGATGAGTATTGTATCATAATGCTTTATTTAGTGATTTCGAAATTTTTCGGTCTCTACTCGCTTTTTCTCTCTACTCTCTCGCCGTCCGGAAGGCTTTGCGAGAGCGTAGGGAAGAGAAAAAGTTTCGTTGTCGATCCTCTTCTGACCACGACACCTCGCGCCGCCACTCGCGGCACCCAATGATTCCAACGCCGGTGGCGCCATGGTTCAGTTCTTCATCTTTGGTCCTCTTGGCCGAATCTCCGAAGCGTGAAGCGCAGCAAAGCTCCACCTAGACAGTCGGGTCTGATCCACCTGGCTTGCGGCCATGCAGGTGGAAGACGACACGTGCTCGGTTGCAACATGGCAAATGAGGGAGATTTGGTACCTTCGCAGTGAAAGATTATGAGAAGTATAAGAATGATAGAGAGATTA
>OVAV01002363.1:0-11323 GCA_900406375.1 Iberis amara
ATATATATATATATATATATAATTTTAAATTTGGGGGCCAGTATAATCCGGGGACCATAGACAAATGTCTCATTTTGGCTTGGTCCAAGACCGGTCCTATTTAGTATTTATGTATTTGAGAGAAATCGATCTATGTTTTAGACTAACATAACAACTTACTCTTACTCTTGCTGATTAATATATTTACTCAATAAGAAACTCCCTATGATATCGCTCGCTTCATATTGTTTTGTGATTAACTCATACGTATGAACTATAATATAGATAACAAATCATATCCGAATCCAAACGACTTTAGTGTAAGCATTAAGTAATTATTGTCAGAACATGATCATGTTAGTATTCAAGTTGTAAACCTACAATGCTCAGTATTCTTCAGAGATTGAAACATGGTGCTAATAGGCAATGGTTTAGGTTCGGTGGAAGCAGTAATAATTTAAGGGCATTGTTTATAGGCATAGTTATTTTTTATTCCATCCAAAAGATTGTACATTAATAATTTATAAATTATTTTAGTGATTATAAATGGTTTGTTCCATACAGTGTCAATCCAATGTTTTTTGATGTCCTACACAAATCCAAAATTATGTCCTTTATATATGTGAAAAAAATATTTTAATAAATTAATTGAATAGTTCGTTATGGTTCAAAAAATTAAAGTGACATATGGAACTTCCATATGTTTTGTTTTTTTTCCTCATTATAAGATGTATAGGAGACATGGAAAAAATATATATATTGCATATTTAGAGTTTCATGAAAACTTAAAAATTAAATCTAGTAGTGTGGAAACCATGTTCATTCACATTGCCTTGTTATTTTTTGTGCACCAAAATACTTAGTTACAACATCGATATAAATATCATCGAACATAATTTGATAAACAAGCCTAGTGGTTAATCCTTTAAAAACGTAGATGACCATACATGATAGATTCTCAAACTATCAATTATACTGAGAGAAGCAAAAATCACGAATAAAAAGATCAGTGGTTCTAAAAAGTAGCTGGATCAATCTTCATACAATTTGAACCTTCATATCATTAGATATGACGTCTAATCAATTGATAAAACGTTATATATATGCAGATTTTGACAAATTTGGTGTTACCATTATTTATAAATACAAACAATAATGTATAAATCTTACTTCAACTAATAATGTATAAGTCTCATACCAGCACTCCACAAGAAGAGACATCGAACCTCCTATTAACTAGTTTAGTCGGGAATATAATAAATGTACAAGATCAATTATTAAAATGTCGCTTTACCTAGATTCCATTCCATAGTCTTTTTTGGTTAAACATCACATACTGATTCCATAGTATATACTTATTAGCAGAACCACCAACATTAACGTGATTCAACGCAATTTATAATTATGTTGTTATTTATTGAACCATCTACTAATTGTTAATCAAGAGTATATATGTCTAAGGACCACATTTATTTAAAGATTAACCTTAGATATAATTAAATTAGTCAATTATGTGTGTAGGAGACAACGAAGACCTGCCATCTTCAGGTTAGTTCGTCTAAAACAATCAAGCATTGTTATGACTAATTAATACTAATTAATGATGATTTAAAGTTATAATTTTATTGTATATATATCTGTCTTATTCAATAGTAATATTTTATTATTAATTATTCCAAACAATGCCGACATTTATTCATTTTTAATAAAACTGATGATTAGGACAACAAATAAAAAGTGAAAACCAAATTCCTCCAACTTTAAATGGTTTTGCTATAATTTAATTTCAAATTATTATCTTAATTTTAGCTTAATTTATACTGGTACTGGTACCTAGATTATCTTTTTCTAACACACCAACTAAACTAGAAAAATATATTTCTCATATCAGATTTGAACCAATATACCTTTAAATACAAAACACACAAAAAAACCACTAGACCGTAAAATTGTTTCCATTTGTTTATTTCTATGTCCTTTTCTATCATAAAATAATATTTTAATATATATATATATAATGCCTTTTAAAAAGATGATTTAAATTTTATGAAAAGATATTTTTAGCTTTTTAATGGAATTATATTAGTTAATAAAAATAACTTTTAAATTCTAATAACTTTTTATTAAAATAATAAGTTCACTAAATTATTGTTGGCTTACAAAATTAGTTGGCAATAAATTTTTACATAATATGTGTGATACTTTTAAAACATTAATGGTTTAAAAAATAGAAATAATATCATTTGAAAATTTATTTAACAATGTCATGAAAAACTACTAAAGAATGAACAACATCAACTATTTCTAGGGATGCAACCAAATTGTATTAAATAAATTTGTTTTCCCATGCATGTCAGCAATAATAGTATAATTTCATTTATAAAACTCATCTTTTTGTGTGTTTGTGCAAGTGGTTCTGTATCTCAGATGAATTATTAATCAGAAGCAACAGAGGAGCAATGAAGGAGACTCGTGAAATCGAATATGCTCAAGCTAGTTGCTTAGTCCATCTCCAATGGCACGTTAAAACACTATAATAGTCTTAATATCATCTACAATCAAACTGCATTTTTCACATTATTATAGTGTGATTAATTTTTTGATACAGTATAGGGGCGAATGGCTTATCAGTGCCCGCACATGTAGCTTGGTGGGTTATCCATTCCCGTACATAGGGATCGTGCTGTTAACTACTTGCATCCTTTAATTTTTGTATTTTCATACTCCCACTACAGAGTCCTCTCTTATAAATGCATTGACCATTATTTTTTTTTTAACACAAATATTTATTAAGAATTAACCATTTGGTACATTATGGTCATCCAATAAAACCGAAAATACAGAGCTTGGTATAAGCACATAACAATGAAATAAATTTGAAGATGAGAGTTGTGACTTTGCCAAAATATGAGCAGCTTTATTTGAGTCTCTGTAAGTCCATTGATGTTGTATTGCATCAAACTTGTTTCCCCAATAATTATAATCTAGTACCCAATTCCGCATTTGGAGATTTTGAAGTCGATAGCTTAGGAGTTTGTGTAAAGATTGTGAATCTCCTTCAAAAATTACTTTCCTATATCCCAAGCACCAAGCGTTTTGCATAGCCATTAGAAGTGCTTGTGCCTCAGCCTCAAGAGCAGATGAAACTAGACGACTTGTGCTTTGGCTGGCTTTTATAAATGACCCTTGATCATTACGGAAAATCCATCCAGCAGTTGCCGGAGTCTCTGCATTTACAAAACTTGCATCATAATTACACTTTACCCAATCTCTTGGTGGTTTACGCCAAAGTGATTGTCTTTGTGTTCTTGATGATGCTGGTTTCTTTGGGTGAATGGTAGTCCAATTTTCAGCATCTGCAGAGGCTCTTTGAATGATCGTGTACCATGGAATTGCCTTTTGAGAAAAGACTAAAGAATTCCTAGCTTTCCAAATGTGCCACAAGAGCCATAGAGGAAGCATTTGGGCAGCTTGCGATGGAACATTAGACGAACTATATTCGAGCAGATGATTTAGCTTGGTGATGAAATCGATAGATGTAGAAGTAAGATCAAGGTGTGGAATTGGTAATGAGTCCCAAATCTCAGTGACAGTTGGACAGAGAAAGAACATATGATTTATGTCCTCAATTGTGTTGCAACTCAAACATGTTTCAGTAGGTGAAAGATGCCTTCTGTGTAATTCATGCTTTGTAGCCAGGATTCCCCTCGTTGCCCTCCACAAAAAGTATCTGATTTTTGGCATGATATTTAATCTCCAGATATTACTCTGTAAGGCTGAATGAATATGTCTTTGTGGTTGTAATTCTGCTGGAACAAGGTATTGACTAGCCAACCAGTAACCACTTTTAACAGAGTATTGGCCTGTAGATGTATATGGCCAACAGATTTGATCATCAGTGCCATGATGTGGTAGTTTAATCCTTTTAATGAGTTCTGCATCGTTTTGATCAAAGAGTGTGGCTAACTTGTCTTCATCCCAAACATTTGGCCTCTTCTGTTAATGTGAATGACTCAGACGCTGATGTAGACAGTATATTGGTAACTAAAAGAAACGATGTCGTTTTACAAAATTAAAATGACAAATTTTAATGTTATACGAGATCGTTTACTCATTATATTAAAACTCGTTTGACGAGTAAACGGTAAACGATGTTTTTATGACATTTAAATCAGTAAACAACGTCATTTTGACAATAAAATTTGTCATTTTAGTTTTGAAAAATGATAATGTTTCTTATAGACATTAGTATAATGTCCACGTCAGTATCTGAGTCATCCACATTAACGAAATATTTAATGTTGTAATGGTTAATGCATTTATAAGAGACGACTTCATAGTGGGGGTATGAAAATTCAAAAAATAAATAATGTAGATAGTTAAAAGCACAATCCATATGTGCATGAACGGATAACCCAACTAGCTATATGTGCGGGTACTAATAAATCGTTCTCCCTACAATACAGCGACAATAAATTTTTTATTTTTTTATTTTTATAGACTATGTAGTGTAATTAAAAGAGAGTCTCGAAAATACCAAATTTTTAAATTCCTTTTTCAAAAATACTACATATTCCTAATTATTCCAAAAGTATTATAAAAAATATATTTGTTTTTAAAATAGTATAAATTTTAAATAGCTTTTAAATTTTAAATTTAAACTATAAATTTTAGTTGGTATATGCTTAAACATAAAATCTGTTCAAAATTAAATCTTAAATTCTGGCTAATATTTAGAATTTACAAACTATTTAATATTAAAAATAATATTTGATTTAATAATATATTAACAAAAAAAATTCATGTGATATTTGGTATTATGGTTAGAGAAAAAAATTTTAGTGTTCAAATTACACTAAAATGATGTATTTTTAACAGTAAATGGTGTTATGGTCGGAGAGCCTTACTAATGATTATTTTAAGAGAGAAGAGAGAAAGTGGTGATACTGCGATCGACTTTCCAAACTGCTTTTAAGTAAACATTGTGTTTTGTGGTGAATGCAAGATTTGATATGATCTTATCACACTAAACTCAAACGTAATTCTCTAAAAGCTTTAATTGTCGTTGATAATCCTTGATGGGTTTAGTTTTGATATGTATCAAAGCTGCTACGAAGGAGCTATTTTCGCTGTTGGAAGCGTTCTGCTTAATAAATTTCAAACATCAGTTGCCAACAAATCTTGTAGTATATGATGAAAACTTTATCAGATTTTTCCTACTCGTTCGAAAATTAGTCTTGACATAAACTAGAGTTCAAATTTTGTCGACTATCTTTGTGTAGGAAAAGAACAAATAGATGAAGTAGAAAACCCTAGAATCAACACATAATGGTCCACAAGGACAGCAACATATAAAAATGATCAAGCACAAATAAAAGGAAATTTACGAATCTAAAATATAGAATTATCAGGTCCTACATACATATTTGATACTTTTTCAAAAAAGAAACATTACTATACCAATTTCTGAAAAACTAGATTTACATCTTTTGTAGATATAGAAATTTAATTTGGATATAGTCTACTAGTCAAATTGTAATGGAAAAATATAATGGTCAAATTATTGATGAAAAATTTATTAATTTTATTTTTTGTTTAAAATTAAATTATTCTGGTTCAAGAACTGAAAAAACACCGAAAAATGGCTGAAGGTACGAAAATTCTAATGTTTATTAAAAAATTGAATTGTTTATAATGGATATAATTTACGCAGAGTTTATTGTTGCAAATTGCATACAACAAAAAAGAAAATGCTAACATGAAATCATGAAACCAAATAGGGTAGATTCAAAGACATTATAAGGTACAATTAAACCTATTAGAGGGTAAAATACTAATTTCTTTGTTGGGAATAATTAACTCAACATAAAGTTGGAGACGACACCCAAGTTGATGAAAAAATACACCCGAATTAAATTGCCCACAACTATAAAACTTTGATTAATTCCTACAAACCTAGGATAACTATAAGGAGTGAAGAGTCTCTTCACTCTTCACTCCTTATAATAACACTCCACTATTAATACTGGTAAAAGCAATAAGTGAATGTTCTGCTCTAATTAGGTCGCTACTCTAACTTAATGAAGACTAGTAGACAACGGAATACAAAAACAACATTAATAAACATGGATAACCTAGGTATTAAACATAAAATTAAAATGTATAGACGAGTGAAATAGAGTTGGCCAAAAAAAAAAAAAAAAAGAAATAGAGTTGGCCACGTAAGAAAAAAAGCCTCCCACAATCGGAAGTGTCGCACGCCGCCTTCGATGAGAGAACTAAACTTCACAAAAAAACTTCACGAATGTCGGAACCAACTTAGTAGAAACAAGGAAGCTGTTGGGGCTGCTCATCTCGACCCAAAGCAACAAAAAAAAGTTTCAGATCGAGACCACCACAAAGAAAAAGTTGCGACGAACCTAGCTGATCCCCCTGACCATTGAGTTCCACTACTGATAGGCCGAAGACACCATATCACAAAGAAAGAAAACGCCAATATTTTATGCATGTAGAAGCGTACTAAAGAAGAGGATTAGAGAAGCAAGGACGAGAGAGGAGGATTGGTCACATGACTAACCAACACAAATACAAAACATCAAAATTATAGTAACCGGAAGAAGGAAAAAAAATGAAAAAAACACCACACTGGTTTAAAAACGGACGCCGGCAACAAAAACGTATCAACTATCAAAGTTGAAAATAACGACAAAAAGAAAACATTCCCTTTTAACGAATTTACCTAGTTTACGCAACATTAACCGTGATTCAATATTTTTATCATGCTTGTATCCTATTTGTAGTCAATTTATATAATATTGAAAAATGTAGCTACGCAAAATAAAATTTTGATAAGAAAAAAAAAAAATCAACATTTAACTATTTGAGCAAACATAATTTAGTTATTTTAATATAATTATGATATTCTCTTTGATTACCATATATTATTGTTTTATTCCTTACAAATTCTAAGTTTTTTATTGAATTAGTGATGAATTAGTCGGAATAGCCAAATTTTGCAATAGAATCATGGCAGTTTGAACATTTTCAAATTTCAAATAACATTTTTGGAGTTTCAGCAATCTGATTACAAAATGCCAAAAAAATGGTAAATAGGCAGTCATCGGAAAGCTAAATAATATAGTAACCGGTACTATAATGACACGTGTCATCACCAATCACCAGTATCCAATAATTGATAATACCGAAACCGCCACAAGAGATATGTCGACACGTTTCGGTCAGTGAAAGAAGAGTAAACCGGTATGATTATCACACACTAAGAAGGGCATTTACGTAATTTCCAAGCCGTTAAGATCTATAAAACCACTTCTCCATTTCTCTTCATCATCCGCTGAAAAGAAAAACGAGAAATAAGCTTTCAAACGAGTTTTACTCAAAATCTTCCTTTTTTCTCTCTCTCTCTGATTTCTGCTGAATTTAAGAAAAAAGGAGGAAAATATCCTTTGAAGGGAATGCAGAGAAATGGTCGGAGTATCGCCGGTGAAGACTAAGTTAATTGATCGGTTTAACCGATCTGTCGGCGGCAGGAATTGCCACCGGAAACACGTCGAGGACGGGTGATTCATTCTAAAATTCCGAATTCTCAGAAGATCGAAACCGTACCTTTTTTTTTTCTTTTTCGCAATTTTTTTAATCAATAATTATGGACGGAGCGAAACCGGTGGAGAATGGATCTGAAATTGGGGGAAGTAGTAACAGTACGGCGTTGCTTCACGGCCGATACGAGCTAGGTCGGATTCTAGGTCACGGAACATTCGCGAAGGTGTACCACGCTCGTAACATACAAACTGGTAAAAGCGTGGCGATGAAAGTCGTTGGGAAGGAGAAAGTGATAAAAGTTGGGATGGTTGAGCAAATCAAGCGAGAGATCTCAGTGATGAAGATGGTGAAACATCCAAACATCGTCGAGCTACACGAGGTTATGGCTAGCAAATCTAAGATCTATTTCGCTATGGAGCTTGTACGAGGCGGAGAATTATTCGATAAGATCTCTAAAGGAAGACTAAGAGAAGACGTAGCGCGCGTGTACTTCCAACAATTAATCTCAGCCGTTGATTTCTGCCATAGCCGTGGTGTTTATCACCGAGATTTAAAACCGGAGAATCTCTTGCTAGACGAAGAAGGTAATCTTAAGGTAACTGATTTTGGTCTCTCTGCTTTTACTGAACATTTAAAGCAAGACGGACTTCTTCACACGACTTGTGGAACTCCGGCGTATGTTGCGCCGGAAGTTATATTAAAGAAAGGATACGACGGAGCAAAGGCGGATCTCTGGTCTTGCGGTGTTATCCTCTTTGTACTTCTCGCTGGCTATTTACCGTTTCAAGATGATAATCTTGTGAATATGTATCGGAAAATTTATAGAGGAGATTTCAAATGTCCTGGATGGCTTTCTTCTGATGCGAGAAGGCTTGTAACGAAGCTTCTTGATCCAAATCCGAATACACGAATCACTATCGATAAGGTCATGGATTCGATTTGGTTCAAAAAGAGATCCAAAAAAGAACCAATCACAACTTTAAAATCTGAAGCTGAAGATCTTGATTCTTCTTCTATGCATAAGTCAAAAGAAGAGACTGAAACGCTAAACGCGTTTCATATAATCTCGTTATCTGAAGGATTCGATTTATCTCCATTGTTTGAAGAGAAGAAGAAAGAAGAGAAGAGAGAGATGAGATTCGCTACGTCTCGGCCGGCGAGTAGTGTGATTTCGAGCTTAGAAGAAGCTGCAAAAGTTGGGGATAAGTTTGACGTCAGGAAGAGTGAGAGTAGAGTGAGAATCGAAGGAAAACAGAATGGACGGAAAGGAAAATTAGCGGTGGAGGCGGAGATATTCGCTGTAGCTCCGTCGTTCGTCGTCGTGGAGGTGAAAAAAGATCAAGGAGACACTCTTGAGTATAATAACTTTTGTAGTACTGCTCTTAGACCAGCTCTTAAGGACATTTTCTGGACTTCTACACCTGCTTGATTTAGTTTGAATTGTTATTGTGTTTCTAATTTATGTCTGTAATATGCACAATTGGATTCTGAATTCGATTCTTGATTCCTGTTCTTGATTTTTAATGAGTATCGTTGAATCGTGAATAAAGTTTTGAGTCTTTTTCATCTTTTATGTTTATGGGTCGTTGCTGATTTTGTTGCGCCGCGAAGCAGAATCTTTGTGTGGTTTATAATGATGTCTTCAAGATTTCAATGGTTTTTATGAGTCTTTTTTTTGTAAAGAATGTTCAAGAGTCAATTTGTATGCATTATCAATGTATTTTTGTTTTCTTTTTGCATATTTCCTATATTGACATGATCTTTTCGTACTATCTCACTTATGAGATTACGCAGAATAGTTTTTTTTCCCCTTTCTTTTACGTAGTTCTATTTTTAAATGACTTCTCAAAATAGAAGTAATTGGTAACCAACAAGTTTACATGGAAAAAGAAGAAGGTATCCCAAATGTCTTTGTCCTTTCAATGAGATAATCCGGACGTAATGAAAAGATAGACTAAGGCACTGAAAATCTTCATGCACTGAGGTGAAATCAGACTAGAAGTGTTAAAATGAGTTAAAATCCATGGATTATGCCTAATTTAGATTATCATGAAGCTCGATAAGACATAAAATTTAAATTCATTAAAAATATATATTTTGCAGACTGATTCATCGTGATCGCATGTTTAACGGACTTTTGTATACAGATTGATGGATCGGTCCACGGACTATTAGTTCAAATAAAATATAAATAATTTATATATTTAATAAAATATAATCTATCAAATATGCATAAATCAAATATTTTCTTAAGTATAAAAATTATTTTTCACTCAAGTAAGTTACTAATTTTAAAAGGTGTATAAAATTAATTTTATATAATAAAGTGTCTATGGACTAACTCGATAAACCGCAAATATATGCGAGCGCAAGTTTGGATAATCTATTTCAACTTATTGTGGATATAAAAATTTGAACTTATTGCGGGACAAGCCAAATAGGCCGGAATCAACCCGTTTAACACCCCTACAACATATCATTACGTAAGATTGTATACCGGATTTTAGATTCTGATAAATTGATATGGAAAACATAAATAGATAACGATGAAAAATTATAAATTTTTAACCATGATTGAACTATTTATTTATTAAGAGAGATTAATATTTTCAAAATCTTATGTTAATTCGACAATTTTTGACATTCAACAAATTAAAACATATATTAAAATTTGCGGTAAATAATCGTCTTTGTGAATATGTCAACCTCTCGGCGGTTTTTTACTTTATTCGCTTTCATCATCTTATCAATTATATTCATCTTTTAGTAGTCTAATGGTTAAATTTTTAGTGCAAGGATATGACATATAGAATTCATAGTTTAAAATTTGTTGTTGTTGTATTATTGCAGACAAAGAAAATAGTCATCTTCTCAATTCTCAAAACATTAGTAATTCAAAATAGTTAGTGAGATAAGTAAGTAGTAGAATCATCAGATTTAGTCACATATGAATATATATGATCAATTATTCAGTGATTAGAGAAAGCTCAAACGTCGTATTGTATGAGTAGTGATAAGATCTTTTTCCCATCAACGTTATTGGTGATAAGGATTAATTTATTTTTGAAGATAGAATTAGTGGAGTAGAAAAGATGATGGATAATGATGTATATGAAAAAGATAAAGGAAGATGAGGTGGGCAGCAAAACAAAAGTGGATGCTGGGTGATTGAGATGGATCTTTCTTCAAACCTAATTATACATTTTTATGTTTCACATATTATTAATAAATTGTTCATTATCATATTTGGCATGTGATCATATACGTAGATGCATAATAAACCGAGGGTTGATTGATGGTTATCAACCAAACCTTAGATATTATGTATGGATGGTTAATTATCTTACGAGAATTATATATTTTTGTGGTGAATTTTTGTTTTATGTTGTGTTCTTATTGATTTGTACACATTTTAAGATGTTATATATTTTTATAGTTATAATTTTAAACAGCAATATAACTTTCACATTTGTTATTTTTGTACTACAAGAAAACAGCAGAATAGCCACTGATTTTAGCGACTGCACTGTTGGTCTCTAAATTTAGAGACTAATTTGCTACTGTTTTGCAACTATTTTGACACTGTCAAAATATAGTCGCAAAACAGTTGGTAAAAGGAGCCAAAAACATGAAGAGGTAAAGTAGTGGCTATTTTTGTGACCATTTAGCGACTGTATTGTGTTTTAGCAATGCAGTCGCTAATTAGTTGCAAAAAGAGTGACTGTTTTGCAACTGAAATTTTTAAAAAATGCAAACTTTTCATTTTCAATGTACTATATTGCAT
>OVAV01002364.1:0-11323 GCA_900406375.1 Iberis amara
GCAAAACAAAGTTAAGAACATGCTAAAAACCTAGTATATCATATATCAGGAAACTCGTGAAAACGAGGATACAAGACATCCGAAAAAGAGACTACTGAATGTCCTCACTTGTAATTGGTAGACTTCAGAAGTAAAAATCTTGCACTTCGGAGTAGTGGTAGACACGTGACCTCTAATGAGAATTGAAAACCGTTGGAAATGCCGACGTCAGATACGTCAACTAGAAGCGACTATTGATTGGTAACAAGAAGGCAAGAATCCGCCAGGCCTCAAGCTAAACCTGACCAATAATTCTAGCAGAGGAAGTTGAAAAAAAAACCGCCCATCCGGTTCATCACAAGAGGATGAAAGACCGATCCGGGCTAGGCCAACGAACTGAAATTTGAATCACGAGCACCCACAAAACCAAAACCAGGAACTAACCCAAAGATCACAACACAAGAACAAACAAAAGCGAATGACAGCATAGAAACTAACTAAAATCCGAAACCAAACCTAACCCAACTCTAAAACTACTACCAAGCTTGAGCCAACCGACCCAAGGACAGAAACAAAGACCCCACAACGCTCTTACCTCAGCACCAAGACAAGCTCGAATATAAGCAGAGGCGACATGAGATACATCTATGGCCAAAGGAGACCGCCGAAAAAAAATTGAAGGCGGACGAGCGGATCTACATCGTGTAAGGGAAAAGGAGATCCACTGGAAGTCCCGCGGATTGAACTGTAGGCGCCGTTACGCCCAGGGCAGATCTAACAATTTCACTGAGAAACTCCAGCTCGGTTGCCCACGCGATCTGGCACCAGAAGCTCAAAACTCACCACCATCGCAGCTGAGGCAGAAAAGAGAAAAAAAAAAGAATAGGGGCGGGACCAGTCCCGACGCTATGTGAGCCCCCGGCGACCGGCCCGAGGTCAAGCAAAATCAACTTTTTCTTTGGACGGCTACGACTTAGAAAGAACAACTAGGTTTTTTTTTCAATTCGAGGGTAGAGTTTAAGAAACTTCAAATTTCTAAAACTTTTATTAATTATAAATACCTAGAATTTTTCATGATGTGTGTTCCTTTCTTTCTCAATACAATTTGTGATTATTTTCACGTTAACTATTTTTATCTTTGGGGAAATCGTGTAAACTAATGCAAAACATTTGACTTTTGGAAAACTAACCCTCAACATATAATTTAGAAAATAACCTTTTATACATATTTTATTTATATAATATTAGATATCTACCAAAATATTATTATCAAACTATATAAAAAAACATTAAACAAAAGAGACCGAAAATCTAAATTATTACACAAACATTATTGTTTTTAATATTTAGAGACATGTATTTTATCGGAATGTGTTGTTAGCAAGAACTTTTGAGACAATGATATGTTCATTCAAGGGGGAGCTTACACAATTGTACTCTTTTTACCGTATTCTGGTTTTTCTCACTAGTTTTCCCTAAGGAGATTAACGTGGCAACAAACGCAATAGATAATAGTGACACTGGTATCTAAGAGGAAGTGTTATAAAATGTACATACGTAAACAATGATGTTTTTATAATAACATGTAGATCCCACCGTCACTATGAAAACACAAGTACTTTTCATTTTTTCTTCTATATACACAATTGAAATCACTCATTGTAAACACACCAATCTCATACAATAATAAGAAAAGTTATATCTACCTTTAGTTCATATTTATCTGATTTTTGCGGATATAATATTTATTAGTTTTATATATTTTAAGTTTATGATAATTCTTACTCGTCATTAGTAATATTATAACAATTAAGAAATTATATTTTGTTTGGTATTTTTATTGCATAAATTGTTTTTAGTTAGTTATCAAATAACATCTATGAGTTTTTTTTTAATAAAAAATTGTGTTTTAAGCGAAAAAAGTTTATAAAAAAAGAAGAGAGGAAGTGTAAAAGAGTACTTTAACGGAATTGTTTTTTGTAAAAGAGTAGTGAAGAATGAAAATGCAAAAAACAAAGGAAAAGGTTATTGGAAAAGAAAGAATAATTGTTTCTTTTAGAAAGGGTGACTTTATGCTATTCTTTTACAGTGCCAGTGGTTGGATTCTTTTCTTTAATCAAATACTGAAAGTGAAAGATGCTTTTCTCTGCTTTATTTCCCCTTCATATTCCATTGTTCCTATCTCGACCCATTTACGCTAAATACCAAATGCTAATAATTTGAAATCTCATGCTCTTCCAAATTGCATTTTACAAGGACAATTAGAGTTAATCATATTTATCTCTTTGGATGATGGGCAAAAACGTAATTTTAAGTTGGTGTTCTTCGCTAGCGTGGCAAATACATCAGGAGATATTAATCTAAAGGTTTATTATATGCTTCAAATTCATTACACAACGTAGAGAAATATCTACAACTCTCAAAACTAATTTCTATTTGTAGACAACAGTCAACAGTAGTACTATATATATATATATATATATATATCTTAGTCTTAGTTCGACCTACACAGCATTTTCTTCTTCCACAAGGTAAACGAAATTTCTCAGTTTAATTTTACTTCATGCTCTCCCTGAAGTTCATTGATCTAGACATTGCTGCAGGGTTTGCTTGCAGATTGAGAGACGTTTCAGGGACCAAGTTTGTTTTGTTGCTTCCCTTTGTTTCAAATCCATCGAACAAACCCACTCCTTGTGTTTTTTTCTCCGGTTTTGTTGGTAACTTAGACCATACCAGTCTTTTAGTACCTTCGCTTATTGGTTCACTGTTAGTACTACTAGTGCCATTGATTCCTTCTTTAGTTTTGACTGAAGCTTGATGGTCTCTTGAACGTTTCCGTAAAGATGGTGAAGTCTCTGAAGTAGGCCATAAAGGAACCGTGCATCCCCAATAGACAGGGATAGGGTAGAAATTAGCATTAGGGCTCCATTGGTAAGGCCAAGGAGGTGACATTACTTGCGGAGGAAGAAACCCTTTGTGGGAAGGTGATTCAGCGTTTATCTTTGTATCTCCTGATTGATACTTAACAGTCTCAGTAACAGAAGATTCTGAAGAAGCGAAACTCAGGATCGTTCCAGAGTTATTGTTGTTGTCGTCGTCGTAATCCTGATCAGACGTGACCTGCAAGTAACTATGTGAAGAAGGCCAGCCTTTGTGCTTGCGACGACCTGAGCCAACCGGGACGTTCCTCATGGAACCACCAGCTGTCCAATACCTTTGACAGTTCCTGCAGAAGTAACGTGGTTGGTTCACGTTGTAGTTGTTATAATAACAGAATTTGGTGTTTGCGCTTTCGCAACGAGGACATGGAAGAATCTTGTCTGGTTTTTTGAGAGGTGCTGATGATTTATCTGCTGATGTGCTTGTTGTGATTTCACTTGGTGATGAAATCTCAGATACTGTTTTTGGTGGTTCGTTAAGATCAGTTAGTGTGTAAGGATCTTTGAATTTGCTATTGTCTTGCTCACTTTCATCACCTTGAATCTGGAATTTTGCAATATTTAGGGTTAGAAGAGTTTGCAAGAGCCATGTGTTACGGATAAATACACTAGAACATTTTAATAAAAATATATCTTCATTAACATTTTGCTAGTAATATATAAAGTTAAATTAGCATCTTATATGGCATATTTCTTTTCCTAATTCCAAAGGGGAAAAAAAAATCATAACTTTTAAGATCAAGATAATCAAAAAAGATATACATACCATGATTATCACCTAATTATAAATTAAAGTAATTTTATGGTGTCTCAAGTTTCCATAAGAGAAAAAAAAATTGAGATCAAGATCGACTCATTATCAAAAAAAAAAGAAGGAAAAACAGTATTAAAGATTCCTAAGACATACTCTTTCTGGTCCAATTGATGGAGAACAAGAAGATGAAGAAGAAGATGAATCCTCCTTAGTCTGACCAGACGATGGATCATAATGATTCACAGAGAAGAGAGATGTGATTGTTCTCCCAAACAATTTTATCTTCATATCTGTAGAATTGGACATACTAGTAGTTTCTTCAACTTCAAATCCGATGGTTCTATATATCGTTTCCTCTATTTTTTTGTGCAAAGATCAGAGAAAGAAAAAAGGAAGGAAGATGAAGAGAATACAAGAGGGGGCTTGGTTTGGTATTAATGACGATAGTTTGAAAATGTGAGAGCCACATGTTTACAAAAGTGGGGAATTTTGAGATTTTTTTTATTAATTAATTTCACACTCTTTTTGATTCCCAGTTCCTAAGCCGTTAAAAAGATTTTCTCACCTCTTGTTATTGCCATGTCGGATTTTCATTTTTTAATTAAAGGAATCAAAAAGTTGAAACGCTTGGTTCATAGTAGCTGTCTGGTTATAAAAAGCATTTTTCAGAATATTTTCTAGTGCTTCTTTAAAAATTAAAATCGACTTACCAAGAAGTTTTTTTTTGTTGTTGATAAAGATAACTTACCAAGAATTTAATTGTAACAAATTCAGACTCGATTTTTTTTTTTCTGGTGGAATAGTATAATTTTTGCTAATATCTTATTCAAGACCGTGTCTTATGCCTATTGAACAAGGCGTTTGCCACCGATCTATCATATATATATTTATATATAAAGTTTAAAGGTCCCCAACTTTTAATAATGTTCAGTAGCATACTCGTGTTTGAAGTAATTTCTAGATTGAGAAACCTAAATTCAATTCTTCTTTTGATATTGCTGCGATACTTATTGATATTTCTTTCCATTTGTTTTTTCTTTTGTTTCTTTCAAATAAGGATGTCTATTTTTTTGTCTCATTTTTTCAATTTTTTTTTTAACTTTCACAGTTAAAAAAATTTATTTTATTCCTAATGATTATATATATATATATATATATATATATATATTCTTTAATGCTTATATTTATTGAACACCTAATACTAATCTGATACATTATTTATTTAGTCGTTATTTAAATAATATGCGTTCGATATCATAACTATTTAGAATAACATAAATACACTTAAAAATGATACATTTTCATAACTAGTCGAATGCGCTAAGTTTTTTTACTAAAAATCCTATTGGTATTTTAAAATAAATGATGAATTAGGTGATCAAATGGAGAATGAAAATATTAACAGAGAAAAGATGAAATTGTTAAATGGGTGGTTTTTCTATCAATTTATATAAAAGACGCTAGTTCAAAAATTAAGCTATGAGAATGTAGAAATATCTGATTAAGAAAAGTAATAAACATTATGTTTTATTTTTTGAAATGTTTTTGAATAGTTTCTAAATTAAGCTCTTATTTTTCCAAACTTGCTTTAAGCCTCCATAAATTTAAGCACCACATTAATCTTATACATAGGATAAAATATCTTTTTCACCAAAAATCAAATTAAAAACTCATAGAACCAACTTATGAATTAGAATTACTAGTCTAGTACATCATTGGTAAACTTGATATTTTAAAACCATAATTGATGTATATAACTGGGGGTGTATTCAACATTATTTTTTATAGAGGGACACCACACTTAATACTCCCTATGTTTCGCATTAAATGATGTTATTATAATTTTTTTTGTTTCATATCAATTGATGTTTCACATTTTTAAAAAATTAAGGTTATAAACTATTCATATAATCCATATGGACAAAAAAGAGGTGTCTAAAATGTGTCCACATGATATTATTACTGGTGATAACGCATGTTTTGTCGATGGTTCATGGAAACATGATGACCATATATGTGGTTTGGGATGGATTTTTAAAGATCAATTGAGTTCAACGATAATGGGATCAAGGGGTCTGTTTCAGGGGAGTTCTGCACTTCATGTGGAGCTTTTAAGCCTACTATGGGCTATGCAGAGCTTGCACAAATTGAACCGCCCATGTGATACTTTCTACTCCGACTCACAAGAACTAGTTGCTATGCTCTCGCACATTTTGGACTGGTCGACTTTTAGTTTTGAGTTGAATGATGTGGATAATTACAAAAGACTATACCCGGAGGTGCAGTTCAAACATTGTTCGCGGAATTCAAATGGACAAGCAAATTTTCTAGCTCGTGCAGCAAGGAAGCGCAATTGATGTTTTACTTTTGTTGGTTCTGGCTTACCTATGTGGATGACGAGAGACGCTTCAATAGCTTTCTAGTTTTTTTTTCTTTTATGTATTTGGTGACCCAAAAAAACTATTCATATTATCAATAATGATTTTTGGTTGGTTAATTTTTTTTGTCATTATTGGTTAAATTAATTGTAATTAATAATTTTTTATGAAAAATATAAATTAAATAATATTTTTGTATTTTATTAGTTAGCGTCCAAAAAGCTTAAATATCAAATTAACTAAGTATTAACTAATTATTATATTATATATGTAATAGTGTTCACTAGTTACTCACAAATTAATTTTTAATAACAAAAAAATCATAGGGTGATTTGCAGCAATAACCAGTTTTAGCTAGGTTATTAAGTAAGTGACCATTGGAATATAATATTAGATTTTAGGAATATATACATCAAAGTTATCTTGGTCATACCCTCGGTTTGGATAACACGCGTTGGTAATTCATCTATCTCTCTTTCTTCTTTTTTTTTGCAAAATTTCATACCCCTTCATTCTTTTTACAAATTAAAATTTTCATTTCAAATAATCAAATCATAAAAATTAATTAAAAACACATATTTTTTCTACATCTAACATGAAATTATTAAAAACAGACTTATATTTTTTAAATAATGAATAGTAAATTTTTCGTTTTAGCGAAAAATAAACCCGGAAATAGTCGGACGACTTAAAAACAATAGTCGGACTACTAATGTATATAAACCCTAAACCCAAAAATAAAAAACCCTAAACTCCAAAATATAAACCCTAAACCCCAAAATATAAACCCTAAGTTCGGAAGTATAAACCCAAAACCCCAAAATATAAACCCAAAACTCCAAAATATAAACCCTAAACCCCAAAATATAAACCCTAAACTTAAAAGTATAAACCCTAACCCCAAAATATAAACCCTAAACCCTAAAATATAAACCTTAAACTCGAAAGTATAAATTCTAAACCCCAATATATAAACCCTAAACATAGAAAAAAGACTACAAAATATAGTCTGACTACCAATAACGTAGGTGGACAAAGTAAAGCTATCAGACATGTATATTGTTCATCGAGTAGGGGCAGATACGAATATATCATATAATGTCTGATGAGAGAGAGAGAGAGAGAGAAAATACCTAGTTGTAGGTGATAGTTTCTTAATAATAGGATATAAAAATATTATTGAGTAGTATTTCCCAAAATCATACCTATCTTTGGACTATTCTTAAAATTCGAGAAAGACATAAATTTTGCGATTTAAAACACTTATTTGCAGTCATATGTAAAAATAGTAAAACTTAACCTATAACTGATAAATATTAATAAATAAATAAATCATGGAGAGAAAAATGAATTAGTTAGAGTAAAATCCGATCACAAACGATATGATATGAAAATGTATTACACTGAACACAAACAAGTAGTACAAAGAGTTCATGATTCGAAGGTGATTAAGTGTCAAGAACATGTAGATTTAAAAAATAAAAATGAAGAGAAGACCTTTGATATAAGATCCAATGGAAGTTGAATCTCAAAGCTTGACAAAGACTCGAGGAAAAGAACTTAGGTTAGACTTTCTTGTTGTTCAACGCAAACTAGATTCAAGTAGCTGTCCTAAGGGAGTTTTCTACTTGAATATGGAACTCGGGGAGTGAAAAGATGCTAGTAAGTTGATGGAAGAACTTAGATAAGTTACGAAGATGCTGAAGCTTCAAGGGGAATTCGTACAAGAAAGCTAAAGCAAAAGAAGTAGACGATGTCTACTTTTAGGTTTAAGAGAATTTGATTCTTTATTGATAAAAAGTTTATTGTTACAAGTCTCCAAGAAGCTTTATATATAGCTCTAAAACTTAGGCCTTCTAGGGCAAGTGAAACAAAAACAACATAGCGTTTAAATTAAAACAACAGAAGAAATAAAAACAATAGGACGTTCAATTAAAAATAGCCTAAAAATTACTAAGTCTTGCAACACATGAAACAACTAGCTCATTAGTTTAATCATAAAGAATTGACTTACCTTGAGTGATGCTTAGAATGTTGAGAGTCTTCCTCGTGTTGATCAAAGGCCATTCACTTGAGAAGAATTATGATTTAGCTTCTTTGGCTTCAAGCTTCTCTTCTTGGTCTTTTCATTCCATATCTTCTTGTTTGATGAGCAATGCTTGTATAGCTTGGTTGAACTTCTCACTAAGCTTCTTGGTTCCTGATCTTGTTCTTGGAGGAACATACATGGTTGGGACTTCAATTGCTTCACTTATTGAATTCATTCTCGTTCATGTCCTCATCAACCTTTGTGTCACATATGTGGTTGTGTAGGAAACCATCAGGCAAAATGCCTTGAGAATTTCAAGAAGTTACAATGTGGCTGGAAAATGAATGCATTTTCCTTTAGTTCAAAAAATTCAAACATGTTTGGGTGGTCAAAGAGATTCTTGAAAAACATCATGAAAAAGTGGATAAATCAAATCTTTATGATACACTAAGCATGCTTCATCAGTTAGTGATTCAAGAAGTAAAATATCTTGCAAGTGAGTTCTCACGGAGTTTTATCATTCAAGCAGAGAGAGACTGAAGAGAATATTTGTGTGGTTCTATTTAATTAAGGGGGAGTCTAAGATATAATGTTTTATATGACATGTGTGTGCTAGGTTTCACGAGTGAGCTTGTGTATAAAGGGGGATAACGTTAGCTAAAAAGCTGTGGGAGCAAAGAAGATTTTCTGGTATGAGAAAATGGTGCAAAATTTCATGTTACACACGGGAACATGTGTGTGACACGAGAATTGCTGCTAAGATATTATTGGTACATCGAACCATTGGAAATGTGTTGGTTGCATAAACTATAAGATATATGAACGATGCAAGTCATTGAAGATATGCAAGACACGTTTGTTAAGTGTTTATGTGGCATTAGATACTTATTGAGAATCTAAATAAAATGAATTATTCTCAATAGAGAAAAGAATATTTTATATATTTCTATATCTTATTCTTTGGTGAATAATGGAAGATGCTAGTTTTGGATTCTATGAATACAAGATATAAGTCTAACTAGGTGAGCCGTATAGAAAGTCAAAAGATAAAGATTACTTGATTGAAGTTTTGGTCGTTGGCACTGATATGTTGTATGACACATAGAAATTTGTGTGCAACCGTTTAAATCAAAAAGTGCTTTAGATCAAGAATATACTTAATTAGGAGATATGACTATTGGATTTGTATTAAAGACGTATGTGTTTCAATGTAAGATAGAGATTGATTCACATCGAACTAAGGAATATCTTAGTGTGGAGTAGTTCTATTACATACAATCCTATTAAAAAAAAATTTAATAAATTTTTAGTAACTAGATTGAAGATGTAGTCCGTTAACTTTCTTATGCTCATATTCTCATTTTTACATAGTTTTGATATTATTTTATTTTCTTCAATATTTAGATAAGTACGTATGTTTTCCGAGAATTTATATTCAATTTCCAAAGCATACTTAAATACTCTCGCATTGTGTTTTTTTTTATTCTTAATTTTATGAAATATTTTTGATACAAAAAAGGTTCTATGAAATATTTTAGATCCTTTACAAAAAAAAATTAGATGAAAAAAAGAAAGAAAAGAAAATGTAATCCGACAAGGCATAAGCCATCAAAACCATACTAGTGTTATAACCACGTGGCATAAGGCCCACCTCGTCTCTGAAAGAACCTACAACTATGCCCACGTCAGCTGTCATAAAGAACGTGCGAATTGGGTCCATCGTCTTTAATATGGCTCCGTCTGCGAGAATCTAGCTGTTCGTCACGCATGCGACCAATAACTTACTGACATGTGTCGTTAGAGTAACATAATTCAAATGTAGATATGCAATAGCGTATCCAACATACCAGCAAGCATCGTTGTGCTCCTTAATTAAATAAAAAAATGTAAAATCAAAATGTATTTATACTGAAAAGTTGTGGTAATCAGTTGATATGTTCTGTTAGTGTCTGACACGTGGACTTTCTAGGTATGAGATACGGCTGGACCATATCTTTTTTCTTATCCGATTAATTCTTTTCAATCCCTTTTTTGTATTTTTTTCAAGTTTTCTATATTACAAATAAACCATACATGTAACTGCATGTTTTCGATGAGTAAGATATGATAAATTAAGGTAATACAACTAACTAATCAAAAGTTGATCTTCAATATTCTCCCACCTCTTTCTCTCTGATTCGACATCATAGCTTACGATCATCGGGGCCGGCGATCGGCCTTCGGCCGGCGTCGTCCCATCCTCTTTTCTTTTTCTTTTTTCGGCAGAGCCCAGTTCCTATTTTGGTTATTGCTCGTGTTGATTCTGTTTATCCCGAGTCTTTTGCCTTCAGTTGCATCTTTGTTCATCCACTTCGCCTTTTTGCTCTGTATGTCATTCTAATATGCAGATCGGCAGAGTCCTTACTGTTTTCAACTGATTTCAGTACCAGATTGTGGCTTCTTTGGTGGGGATGGTTCTCGGGTGAATGGATTCTCCGGTCAAGGACTTGTATCTTTAATTCCGCATGTTCTGAGGGTGACGCTTGGTCACTCATAGCGGGTTTTGGAGCAATCGGAGATCTAGATGGTGGATGGTACTATTCCCTTGATGGTGGAGGATGGCGACTTCAGATTAATATTGGTGCTCCGGGGTTAAGTGTGTCGGAAACTACAACATCAGAGCTTCGACGGGAGCGGGCTTTTTTATTTGTCTTGTTTGAACTGGCGGTTAGAAACATAGTTTCTTCACGACGTTTCGCCGATCTCGGTGTGTCTTGTGAAGCAGCGCTTCTTCTCACGTTCCAAGGTTGTGATTGGATAGGAGTGGGCTTGCATGGGCCTTTTGGAGTTTCGGCCCACTGGCATTACTCATTTTTGGTCTTATGTTTTGCTTTTTCTTGTAAATTATGTTTTGGTACTTTTATTTTTTGTTTTGTTGTCGATATTCTAGGTGCTTTGGATTTTAGAGATCAACTTCCATGGAGCATGCTTTCTGCGCTCAAGTCCCGATTCGGTCTGTACCGTTATAATGGGAATTTAGGGGTTAAAATTAGTTTAGTTATATTAGTAGTTTCAAAAATCCCGTTAAAGGGATTAGTTCAACTCCTTTATGGAGTGTTAATCATCCTCATATGGAGGACAATTACCCCGATGTGGGTTTGTAATTTCCCCTTGTGNTACCCCGATGTGGGTTTGTAATTTCCCCTTGTGGGATCGCATGTACCCTGTTGGATCTAGGGTCGTCGATCCCCTTGATTTGGGTTCG
>OVAV01002365.1:213-11322 GCA_900406375.1 Iberis amara
GTTGACACCATAGTAAGTCAAACTTTCTTTTATTCCAAGGTACGCGTTAAGTTAATTCTAGTTTAGTTACATACGCTAATTCATTGATGAGAATGTATTATGTATAAGGAAGAATTAGTATGTCATATTGCTAGTACGATTATATGGAAAGAAACAAGTATATTTGGGTTTGATAAAAATATAAAACCTCTAGGAGGTTCAGTTAAAGCTGACCGGGTTTGAAATTTTCGACTCGCATTTAGAAAACCGGGTCAGGGTGTTTCAAATGACCAGGACGTGGGTTGTTCGACGCAAACGATCGATTATTTTGAGTAACGATCGAGTGAAAATCACTCCTAAACGAAAGAAAGGTTTTTTACAAAGTGCACTAAACAGAGGTGGATATGACGAACAATGCAATCCCAAATGTGGAAACCTAACATTTAAAATTCAAATTCTTTTTTTTGTTTTTACTAAATTAAACAAATAAATCGATTTTAATTTTATGGGTTTATCCCACTCGCACCAAACAAACATGAGGGTCCCACTTAGGAGGTTAAACTAGTTTTTTATATAAGAAAGTGCATCAGTAGTATAAAATACACTAGAGTGTAAATACTTCTCAAAAAGTATACTCTAGAATATTTTTCTAAATTAAATGAAAATTCAGATGATATTAATTAATTCTAACTACTTTTAGGCGGTGTTAAATCCTCCGTTAATGAAAAAACGGCGTGTAAGTCAGAAGCTGGTTTCAAGGTTATCGGTGATACTTTTTGTAACTTTAAGGTTTGAAGTGCTAGTTCTTCAATGTCAAAGTTAAAAGTGTTAGAAAGTTGTATCCTCAAGATTTTTTATACGATTTTCCCGGAAAATATCAAAGCCTTAAGCGCACAAAATCTCATAAATTGTGCTACATCTTAACCTCCTTATATAGTTAGATAAAACCTAATACAATTGAAAAACTTCCTAAATATCTTTCATATGTATATTTAGATATCTTCTAATTATACTAAACTTGATTCTCAAGTTATTTCAAACTTAGAACAACAAAATTTCACCTCATCTATTCCACTTTCAATCTTTAGCGCATAGACTTCTCCAAAATTTTGTTGAGATGTTGCTGATTCACCAGAGTTCGAAGAATCTTTTCAATGAGATTGGCAGGATCTTTGATTTTTTTTTCTTTTTCTTCTTATTTACGATTTTAATAATCAAAATCACGGGTTTTTTGTCGTCAAAATATTATATTAGATAAGGAAAGATACAAACCCATAAAGAGTACAATTAATCCCACTAGGGGGAAGAGACAATCCCACCAAGGGGAAGATACAAACCAATACTGGGTAAATGCTCTCTACAAGAGAGAAATAAATTATTCCTAAAAGGAAAAACAATCCCGAAGGACCAAGTCTTGAAGGACCATAGAAATTGGAAAAAAAAACTTTTCCAAATCGCAATAAACCCAAGTGTACCCGAGAGAACAATATAGTACCGAAACGGGACAATAGTACGGGCATTACACCCTTATAGATTTGATCGAACCCATCTAATAATATAGTGACGACAAACGAACATATTAAGCAAAAGAGAAAAGGCCTAATAAAATTAGAACAAAAAAGCCCATAATTAGAACAAAAGCCCATTGAAGTTAATATGTTGCATATGTGGAGAAGTAGGTTGCCACGTGGCTTCTCAGAAACCAGAAAGACAGAGCAACGAGTATCGAATGGAATCGGCGCCGGAGCTCCGATCATCTAAACCCCACTGCAAAATTTCCTGCTCCTCCGTGCAATATCCGTAACCAGTAAGGCTACGCGAGCCGAGTTGTAGATGGTATCACTATCGAAGAGCCAGTCCCAAAGCCACCGTATCGCAAACTACCATCTCCACCACCTGCATACAATTCAACGCATGAAGAAAGAACAGAAAGGCGAAGCCGCTGAATTTCTTGAAATCGGATCAAATTGGGCATGTGCGTTACACCCAAGAAAATAGAGTCCAACCATCGATTGAGCAGATTGATCAGGACCCATGCTTTATCCTCATAGATATGACTAAAGCCAGGACAAAGTCGAGATGACTGACACATGCATGCACAGAGGAGAGCAATAAGCCAACAAAGCCAATTCGCACCAGAATCTAGAAGAACGCCTGAAGCACAGCGGTGGCACAACGGAGGATTGGAAGAAATCAAGAGCGGTTTAAAGGCTCAGGAGATTATGACCCAACAAGATAGAGTCCATAAACAAAAAATCGAATCTCGGCGAAAAACAAGAAAACCGAAAATATGTACACCGCCGGTGCTGGCACAAAGCTGGGCACAGGTGAAAGCTTGAACGCGATCTGAGATCAGAGAAAGGGAGTAGAGAGAACTTTAGAGATAGAGAGAAGTTGAAAGCAAGCCACTAATCACGGGGTTAATCATTGACCTTTATATATATATATATATATATATATATATTAAATCATAGATGTTTCTTAAGAAATAAAAGAACTTGCAAACACGACAAAAAGATTAAAGAAGGATTCAATTATGACTTAAGGCTAAATTAATAAGAATAGTCAGAACTTCCTCTTCATATATATGGAAAAGAGATTGCTCTGAGTTTAGAATAATTAAAAGTCTTTTGTATGTTATCTCCAATATATTCTCTATTTCGATCACCATGGGGAATTGTGTGTCTTTCAATTTTTTGTGATCAAACGAGTAATTAGAGGTCTCAAAACGGGCTAAAACCCACGGGCTAGGCGCAACCCAGACCGCCATAGGGCGGGTTTGGACAAAAAAAATATTATGTCCATAAAAAGGTGGGCCTCGCGGGATGACCCATCGCGGACCGCGGGTTTAACAAGTTTTTTTCCGTGGGTTGGCGGGTCGGTCCGCGGACAACTAGTTTAAACAAAACGTGAAATAATTTTATGTATTTAATAAATTATAATCTATAATATATGTAATAAAACATAAAATTTCAATGTATACAATCAAACTACTTATAAAAAATATATATATAAATTATTTTTCACTTAATTAAGTTGCTAAATTTCAAATTTATACATTTTTATTTTAATTTTTACATAATCTAAGTATAAATATAGTGTCCGCGGGCCAACCCGCTAAACCGCGAAATCCGCGGGAGCGGGCTTGGACAACATATAAGTTGTCTGCGGGTTTTGCGGGTCAACCCGCCACGGATCAAAAAAATTGAACCCGTTGCAGGGCGGGCCAAATGGACGCGGGCCGGCCTGTCTGACACCCCTACGGTTAATCACATCGTTAGATTCTTAGGTGGTAAAGGTTATATTCGAAATCTCAAGAAAAATCTCAGGGCTCTGCATGGAGAACTGGTAGATCTCATAACGATCCAACAAGATGTGCAAAACAAGGTAGCGAGAGAGGAGTTAAAACAACGAAGAAGGCTTGATAGTGTCCAAGTATGGCTCACCCGTGTTGAAAGCATCAATGCACAAGTCAATTATCTCCTTAGTACTAGTCATGTTCAATTTCAGAAGTTGTGTTTATGTGGTTTATGTTCAAAAAAAATATATGTTCGAGCTACAATTATGGAAAAGGCGTCTTTTTGTTGCTGGAAGAGGTTAAGAAACTCAAATTAGAGGCTCAGTTTGAAGTAGTTACAGTGTTTCCTCCAAGAATTGAACCGCACGAGAGGCCTACTCAGCCTACATTTGGTCACGAAAAGATGTTAGAGAAGGCATGGAATCACATTATGGAAGATGGAGTTGGAATCATGGGTTTGCATGGTATGGGGGTGTCGGCAAAACAACCCTTTTCAAAAAAAATCCACAATAAATTCACCAAAATGGTTTATAGATTTGACATTGTGATATGGGTTGTGGTGTCTCAAGGTGCAGAAGTTTCAAAGATTCAAGATGATATTGCACACAAACTAAACCTTTGTGACGAGGTGTGGAAGAACAAAAATGAAAGTGATAAGGCTGCAGAGGTGCATAGAGTTTTAAAAGGAAAGAGGTTTGTTTTGATGCTTGATGATTTATGGGAGAAAGTTAATTTAGAAGCCATCAGAGTTCCATTTCCAACTGAAGAAAATGGATGCAAAGTAACATTCACCACTCGTTCTCGGGAAGTATGTGGCCGGATGAGGGATCATGAACCGATGCAAGTAAATTTTTTGGAATGGAATGAAGCATGGCAACTGTTTAACAACAAATTCGAAGTAAATACATTACGAAAAAATTCGGTCATTGAAAATCTTGCAAAAAAGGTTGTTGAAAAATGTCAAGGTTTGCCATTAGTGCTCAGTGTCATTGGTGAGACAATGGCATCTAAAACTATGGTAAAAGAATGGGAGCATGCACTCGATGTTTTAACTAAATCCGCTGCAGAGTTTCCAGACATGGAGAATAATATACTTCCAATTTTGAAGTTAAGCTATGATAGTTTGGTGGATGAAGGTACTAAGTCTTGTTTCCTCTATTTTGCTCTATTTCCAGAAGATTATGAGATAAATAAAGAAAGGTTGATGATAGACTACTGGATATGTGAAGGATTTCTCGAAGAATGCCAAGATATTAGAAGAGGAAAAATACGGGTTATGAGGTACTTGGTTCCCTTATCCGTGCAAACTTATTGGTGGAGGATTGTATTGAATATAAGGTAAAAATGCATGATGTAGTTTGGAAAATGGCTCTATGAATTGCTTCCTATTTTGGGAAACAAAAAGGGAATTTTGTTGTACAAGCAAGACTCGAATTAAGTAAAATACCAAAAGTTAAAGACTTGGGCGTGGTTAGAAGGATGTCATTAATGTATAATAAGATTAAAGAGATAGCATGTAGTTCTAAATATTCTGAACTTACAACTCTATTCCTACAAAATAATAATTTGAAGAATCTCTCAGGTGAATTCATGAGGTCTATAAAAAAGCTAGTTGTTCTAGATTTATTTGGTAATCGCAACTTCAATAAACTTCCAGAGCAGATATCTCAGTTGACATGCTTGCAGTATCTCGACTTGTCGTATACATATATAGAGAATCTGCCTAATGGTTTCGAAGAGTTGAAAAAGCTAACTCGGTTGAATTTGACTTATACAAAGAGACTTCGTAGTATCATTGGGATATCAAAGCTGTCGAGCTTAAAAAATTTGAATCTAAAGAATTCTATATGTCATGGAGATGTTAGTTTATTGAAGGAATTGCAGAAAATGGAGAATCTACAAGTTCTAAGCATAACGATATCTACACAGTTAAGTTTGGAGTTAATATCATACGATCAAAGGATGGCAAACTGCATCGAGTCTCTAGAAATAATCAATTTACGTAGCCCAACTATAATTCAATGCTTTACCAACCTCACCCACGTAGTTATATGAAACTGCAATAGAACTAAGGATCTCACTTAGCTACTATATGCTCCAAATCTTGTCTTTTTAGGGATTGTTAGTTCAGGAGGAGTGGAAGAAATAATAAACAAAGAGAAAGAAACCAATATTATACCATTTCAGAAACTAGAAACCTTATGGTTGTCATGGTTGAAAGAAGAGAGAAATTACATAAGGAAGGATGATAAAAACTTGATATTTCCTTAACTTGATTTACAAGATGTTTCACATTTCATACTTAAAGAACAAAAGAACTAATAACAAAGCAACAAGTGTCTTGACTCGATTGGCTTCACGGGATCCGAGAGGATTGAATTTGTTGTGTAAAGCAATTTCATAATGGCTTGTACTATCTGCAGCTTTATGCAGTTCATGAAAAGAGTGTGTTAACAGAGTGTTATCTCTGTGACCGTTATGTGCATAAGGTTGATAAGGGGCTTTTGCATTCATATCTGAAGTTGGGCTTGAGTCTTTTGAAACCTCTGAATGTGCTAGAGTCTTTTGCCTAACATACCCCCTCAAACTTGTGTCTGGTGGGTAAGAGACACCAAGTTTGTACCTCAGATTAAAGAAGGGAGCTTGTGGTAAAGATTTGGTGAAGATGTCTGCTAACTGGTACTCGGCTGGAATATGTCTTACTGTGAGTTCTCCAGCAGCTACTTTCTCTCTAACAAAGTGATAATCAACTCCAAAATGCTTGGATCTAGAGTGTAAAGCTGGATTTGCAGACAAGTAAACTGCAGACAAGTTATCATATAACAATTCTGGAACTTTTGATGTTGGAGTTCCAATTGCATTGAGCAGCAAGATCAGCCAAGTAATTTCAGTAGTTGCAAAGGACATTGTTCTATATTCTGCCTCGGTAGATGATCTTGAGACAGTTGCTTGACGTTTGCTTGACCAGGAGATTATGTTTGTGCCAAAGAATATACAAAAGCCACTTGTGGATCTTCTAGTTTCAGTGCATCCAGTCCAATCTGAATCACTGTAGCATCTCAAAGTCGAATATGTAGCAGAAGTCATGTTGATGTCCATAGTCTTTGTACCTTTAAGATATCTCAAGATGTGTTTTAGAAGAGTGAAATCATACTGTGTTGGCTGGTGCATTTTCTAGCATACAAAGTTTACTGCAAACTTGATGTCTGGTCTTGTGATAGTGAGATACTGTAATTTGCCAGCTAGACTCCTGAAATAGGTTGGTTCTGGGAACAGTTCATCTTGACCTTGAACGCTTTCCAATTTCAGTGGCAGAGGAGTGGGCATTGGTGTGACTTCAGACATTCCTGCATTTATTAGTAAGTCTGAGACATACTTTTCTTGGCTTAGAAACAGACCACTATCATGAAAATGAGCCTGAATTCCCAAGAAATAGTGTAAAGGACCAAAATCTTTCATTCTGAATCTTGTATTGAGAGACTCCAACAATGAATCAACAAGATTGTTGTTGTTCCCAGTCAAGATCATGTCGTCCACATACAGTAATAGGAACATAACATCTTTTCCTTTCATGTATACAAACAGAGATGGATCTGGTATATTGCATTTAAAGCCAAATTCCAGAAGATATGACCTAAATTTGTCAAACCAGGCTCTAGGGGCTTGCTTAAGGCCATAAATAGCCTTTTTCAGTTTGCACACATAGTCTAGCATATGAGGATCAACAAAGCCAGGAGGTTGTACCATAAACATTGTCTCTTTCAAATCTCCATGTAGAAAAGCGTTTTTGACATCTAATTGCTTTATGTTCCAACTATGAATTACTGTTGTATGGAGGATTGCCATGATAGTTACTGTGCGGACTACAAGACTGAAGGTTTCTATAAAATCAACACCTTCTTCTTGATCATAGCCTTTAGCTATCAGCCTCGCTTTCAGTTTGTTCAAAGATCCATCTGAGTTAAGTTTTGTTTTGTATATCCATCTACAACCAAGAATTGACATAGCATCATCTGGTGGAACCAGTTCCCAAGTATATGTGTCAAACAGATTATTCATCTCCTCAACCATAGCTTGACTCCAACCTGGATCTTTTAATGCACTCTTAACAGTCTTTGGTTCAGGATAGTGTCCTTTAACTATATAAAGATCATATTTGGGGTTTAGTTTAATAATACCATATTTGGCTCTTGTGATCATAGGATGAGAAACACCTTCAGTTGATGTTTCTGTAGAAGCAGTTTCTTCCAACTATTGATGAACTGTGTCTGAGATCACAGGGTGTACATTGCTTAATTGAGCACTATCATTGCTCTCTGAAGTCTCACTGAAATTGGTACTGTTTGTGCTAAGTGTTGTTGCATGTAGTGAATTTGTTACTCCTGGTGTGAGTTCAAGAACAGGAGCAACTGTTGCAGTTGTAGGCATTTGTCCTGAGATCATTCTTGTGACTGTTTCCTCACACACTTTAGCTGAAGTACCTGAGTCTTGAATTTCATCTTGTTGAAACCCTTGTATCCAAGCAGACCGTGGAGGGCTTGTCGAAGTGTGAGCCTGCTTGTATATATCTGCATAGGGGAATTGAGACTCATTAAACAAGACATGTCTGCTTATGAATACTTTTCCAGTGGGTGGATACAAGCAGCGATAGCCCTTGTATTTTTCATTATATCCAAGAAAGACACAATGTAATGACTTAGGATCAAATGTGTTCTTTGCATATGGTCTCAGATATGGGAAGCAAGAGCAGCCAAACACTCTCAATGCTGTGTAAACTGGTGCCTTATTATGAAGAGTCTCATAAGGACTTTTGTTGTCTTTTAGAACTGATGAAGGCAGTAGATTAATCAAGAAATTTGCAGTGAAAAATGCCTCCACCCATAGTTGTTGAGTGACTTTGCTATGAAACATCATAGTGAGAGCAAGTTCAGTTAAATGCTTGTGTTTTCTCTCTAATAGACCATTTTGTTGAGGCGTGTGTGGGCATGATATCAGTTGCTTGATTCCATTTTTTGCCCAATGTGATTGCAGGGATTGGTTGATAAATTCTCCTTCCCCCATCACATTGAAAAATTGTTATTTTGTGTTGAAACAGATTTTCCACTAACTGTTGAAACATGACAAAAACTGAGCAGAAATCTGATTTCAATTTTAAAGGATAGAGCCAATTGAATCTGGAAAAGTTGTCTATGAAAATAGCATAATATTGAAATCCCTGAGCAGAAATGACAGGTAATTTTTCCTAACTGACAGGCTTCACACACTTGTGAGCTGTTTTTATTTATCTTGATAGCATTGTTCCTTGAAAGCTGTTGGAGAACTTCTAGGTGAGGATGTCCAAGTCTCTCATGCCACACCTCACCACTTGTTGACTACTGCCTGGAAGAATAATAAGCCAGGAATTGTGAGTTCTCCAACATGTACAGATCATCATGTCTTTTGCCTCGAGTCAGCAGCTGTTTTGTCCCCTTGTCCTTTACATACACAAAGTCAGAATCAAATGTGAAAGCGCAGGGATAATCTTTTGTTAATTTGGACACAGATAATAGTGATTTGGTTATGTCTGGGCAGACCTAAACATCCTCTAAAATGAGTTTACCTTGTAAAGTGGGCAAATCTACTAACCCTATGTGAGTGATAGGGTGAAAGTCTCCATTTCCAACTATTACCGAGTCATCTCCTGCATATGGTTGAGAAGTCTAAAGTTGATTAGTTGAGCTAGTGATATGAGTTGTTGCTCCAGTGTCCAGGTACCATTCATGACCAGAGGAGTTGTGGTTTGTTACTCTCATAGCAGACAAAGCATTTGGCAGCTCTTCAGACTGTAACTCTTGATCAAACCTGCTGTAGCATTTGAGTACATAGTGTCCATATTTACCACACATCTGGCAGGTAGGTCTAGCATTTGATTCTGATGCAGAGTTGTTTCCAAACTGTTGTTGAAAACCACAACCTCTGGTATTGAATGAGCCTCTGCCTCTGTAACCTCTAAAGCTTCCTCTGTTATTGAACTGGCCACGGCCTCTGTTGAAGTATCCTTTGCTTGAGTTAAATGCTAAGTGTGGAGTAACTTTAGTGGATTCCTGATATCCTTGTATCTTATCATCAAATCCAATAAGTTTGAACACAACATCTTCAAAACTAGGTCCAGGTAATGTGTCAACTGAGTTTTCAATAACAACATTAATAGACTCATACTCCTTCCCAAGACCACTTAAAGCACTATAAATCATCTCTTGTTCAGTCACATGTGAGCCTATTGAATCTAGTTGGTCACAAATGGTTTTTATTTCACTTAGATATTCAGCCATAGATCTCTGCATCTTTTTGGAGTTCTGCAGTTTTCTCTGCAGTTCAAGTTTCCTAGTAGCAGAAGCCCTATTGTATTTCTTAGCTAAACCTAGCCATACCTCTTGAGCTGAGTGAAGACCGTAGACAGATCTTAAGGCTTCTTCAGTGAGAGAGCCAAAAAGCCAAGCCTTTACCAGTTCATCGTTTCTGACCCATTTGATGAATTCTGGATTTGAGGTCTCTATGGTTACTTCTCCTGTCGTGACTGTAATGGTAGAAGATGGCTTTGTTGTGGTTCCATTGACATATCCAAGCAGCAGTTGGCTTGATGAAAATGACTTAAACTGTGTTTTCCACGGTTGTAGTTTCCAGAAGAGAGCTTCAAAGTTACACATTGTGAGATGCTCAAAGATGAAGTTGAAATCGAATCGGGTAAGCCTTCCATGGCTCTGATACCATGAAAGAAGAGAGAAATTACAGAATAAAGGATGATAAAAACTTGATATTTCCTTAACTTGATTTACAAGATGTTTCACATTTCATACTTAAAGAACAAAAGAACTAATAACAAAGCAACAAGTGTCTTGACTCAATTGGCTTCACAGGATCCGAGAGGATTGAATTTGTTGTGTAAAGCAATTTCATAATGGCTTGTACTATCTGCAGCTTTATGCAGTTCATGAGAAGAGTGTGTTAACAGAGTGTTATCTCTGTTACCGTTATGTGCATAAGGTTGATAATGGGCTTTTGCGTTCATATCTGAAGTTGGGCTTGAGTCTTTTGAAACCTCTGAATGTGCTAGAGTCTTTTGCCTAACAATGGTTGCCTAAGCTGAAGAGTATCTATTGGAGTCCTCTTCCATTTCCATTTTTAAGACGCATATATGTACATAAATGTCAAAAGCTGAGAAAGTTTCCATTAGATTCTACAAGTGTCCCACGAGTCAAAGAGTTGAGAATAGAAACAGATGATGGACATGAGCTTGAATGGGAGGACCAAGATACCAAAAACCGGTTCTTACCTTGTTTTAAACCGGTAATAAATTACCACGAAGATACTTATTGGTAATATCTCTGACGAAATCAGAAGCCCCCCTTCTTCTTTTTTTTTTTTTAAAGGACACGCTTCTTCTTATGTTCAAGATTGTAATATTGTTTTTCCTTTGCATTCTTACCTTCCTGCGTTGTGTTGTGTTTTTTTAAATTATGTCGTTGTACGATTAAACCATGCCGGATTGCACTTTTTCAGTCAAGAAAACTAAATTGAAGGTAGGTATGTATGAAGAAGGTTTGGATGTGTGGAACATGTTGATATATTTTCCGTATGATTTTAATAATCTACTATATATCAAAAAGAAATTAAAAAAAAATGTATTTGATATTATATTAAATTATATGTTATTAGTATAATAACATATTATTAAAAAAGTTATTTAGACTATTAAATAAACTATCTTTATTGCTTAACTTTTATCCTACTATCTATATAACCAAACAACTCTATAGTTATATATATATATATATATATATATATATATATAT